>APFE030703821.1:129282-174698 GCA_000404065.3 Pinus taeda | reverse complement strand
AAAATCATGAAATCCACTGGATATTCCCAAGAATCTAAGGAGACCGAAATGTCTTCTAATACACCATCTGGTTTGATAATTTATTGTTCTGCAAGTTGCAGTAAAGTAGGTGTAAAAAGAATATTAGGAAGTTTTAGCTGTTCCATAGTCTATCTACTCATAATGTTGATAGCAGCCCCTAAATCAATCAAAGTATTTGGAATTTCTACCCATATGTGTTTTGACAATTGGACTACCGGGATCTACATACTTTTGCATGGTAACTTTTCCCATCATGATATCTGCAATTTTTCCTACCAGGTGGATTCTTCTTGTATCTCTTGGTTTCCTTCCTCGTCTTTTGAGACTCAACTCCTTTATTTTTTTAGCTAGAATAGGAATTTCTCTAATGGCTTGTAACAAGGGAATCTTGATACATACATTCTTTAATTCATCTAGAAAATCATAGTCAGGCAACAAGATTTGTTTTTCCACTCCTTTATCAATTTGTAATCTTTCAGGAAAAGGAGGTGTGGATGAAGATGCAGGTTGCTTAACTATAGGAGTTGTGGGGGTTGATTATTTTTCTTTTTCTTCTTGAGTGCTTGGGTTTTAAAGAGATGCTTTAGAACCTTTATTGGCTTTAAGAGATTCTTCCTCAGAAATGCTTTGCTTTTGAGCATCTATAGAAGGCTTGTCTAAAACTCTACCAGATCTGAGTTGTACATCATTGACAGGAACAATCATATAGGTAGGAAATTGTTGTCTTTCTACCATGTAAGCATTTTGAGGGTTTTTATTATTTGGATTTGGCAATGGATGGAAAGGTAATTGATTTGTCTTTTGTTGGAATGGAAGCAAGAGTTGCGAATTTGGATTCTGTTGAGAAGGTTGTTGTTGTGGAAATGGTAATGAAAGTTGTGGATTCTGATTTGGAGGTTGTGGAATTTGTTGGTTTTGAAAAGATGGAGAATATTGATAAAATTGAGCAAATCTCCCATAAGGATTTTATATACCTTGTACCCATGATTGAAATGGATTTTGAGCTTGGGACCAAGGTTGTTGCCAAGAATTCCAATTTGGTGGGGGTTGAAAGGCCGTGGGGTTATTAAACCCTTGATTTTGTTGCCCCTGCCAAGGTCTCCTTGAAACAAAACAGAGAAACTCAATTGAATTTGGGTCTTCTTGAAAGACAACTTTGAGCCTAGGAATTGAAGGACAATCCTTGGTTTCATGGCTTTCTGAGTAAATCATGCATGTTTCTACAACTTTTGCATCCAAGGGCCATTCCCTTAGAGCATGTTTCTTCCTACATTTTGGACAAAAGATGGCCAAAGCTTCAGCTTCTGCTTTTTTCTTGTTTTGTATCTTAAAGGTGTCTAGTTGCTCACTAAGACTCCCTAAAATATATGTTTTGAACTCATCAAGCATGTTGCCAATCTCAACCCTACTCACTGATCTAGTTGCAGATTTATTTGCTCTAATGAGAGAAGGATCTTTAGGCCCTTTTCCAATTTTAGATTTTCCCCTTGAGAGATGGACACATAGCTCTGCTATATCATGAAGTGGAAGTTGTGATATATCTCCTTTCCCCATCATATTCAAAATATCTATCCATTCATCTCTAATGGCTTTTAATATAAGGGCTTTCAAGGTTTCCTCATATAGGTTATTCATTTTTGCTCTTTTGAGGTTGTATTGAAATCTTTCAAGTAAATCCTCCAAGTTTTCATCTTCTTTTTGTACCATTTTGAATACCTCATCCTTATGATTGGTGGGCATACAATAGTCCAGGTATCTATCCAAAAATGTTTGTTCCATGTCATTCCAAGTCCTAATAGATTGAGTGACTAATCCCATGAACCATTTTAGAGCAGCTCCCTTCAATGTTGAAGGACACAACTTGAGTTTTTGAGCATCTTCCATGTAATCATAAGTTCGGCACACGACTTCAAACTCAAATAAAAATGTTTCAAGGTCCTCACTTCTCAACCCATAAAAGTTTGGGAGGACAGATGGTGAGATGTTTTTCATTGTTGTTTGAGATTCCTCATCAACTATAGGAAATCCAAATGAGTTATCTCCATCCTTGTTTCCCCCGTTGTTACCTCTACCTCCTCCATTGTTTCCTCCTCCTCTACCTCTACCTCTACCTCCTCCAAATCCGTTTACTACTTCCTCTATCATGATAGCTTCCTCAGAGATTTTAGAGTCCTCTGATTCTTCTACTAATGGCGAACGAGGAGGAATTTCTCCCTCTTCTTCTTCAGCTGATTCTACTTCCTCGATTACAATGTGTTTTCCTGTAGAAGTAAAGAAAGGGTCTTTCCCTAACTCAGATTCGGTGGATAGTGTGGGAGAGTCTCCTAATTCAACTACTGCGTCTTGAATTCCAGGGATCCTAAGGCTAGGAGTATGAGTTGGAGATTTTGGAGGTGTATCTTGCCTATACCTTGGAGTAGATGGAGTTGTAAAAATCAAACTCTTGCCCCTAGCTATAAACCTTCCCCTAGAATCTCTTGCTCTATGCATGTTATTTTTATTTTCTTCAAGTCGGGTTAATAATTCTCTTTCTGATCTTCCAGATCACTCTAAGTGCAAGAAGAGAGCATACTCAAGAAATTACTGAATCAATAACTCTCTTTTTCTGATCCTCCAGGTCACACTAGGTGCAAGAGGAGAGCATACTTTGAGAAATCATCAATTTTTACCTTCCTTAAAATATTCTTGTTTTTTTTTTTAAAGAAATTGGCTACCTAGTTTCACTTCCCCGGCAACGGCGCCAAAATTTTTGGTCGATTTAGTGTGTCCTGAATTGCTATATAAATTGTCAATCCTAGAGTCGTAAACTGTTGAAGTGAAGTACACTATATATGCAAGATAACCGTTTTCTTATTTCTTTGTCATTTTTAGTTTTTGATTTGTTTTTGAATTTATCTTCTTGTTGATTCCCTAATGTGATATGGTAATTCTAATAATTAAGTATGGACAAAAGTATTCAAGGTAATGGTGGCCTTTAAAATAATTTCCAAACTTCAAAGTGTTCCAAAGGTTTTCAAACTTACAATGATGAAATCAAGATGTGCCTAGATTCTAATTAAACAAAATAGCGAACTAGTGACTATGAAACCCAGTATCCTTGCTGTTGTATAAAAAGGAAAAGATTGAACTCAAAGTAATTCAAAAACTGTAAGCAAGGTAAACTAAATCATATCACATCAACTCATTTTTGAGCCCTCACCATTCGACTCGCTCTGGCTATAGGAGGTAATCATAAACAACTTGAGTAATCTGATATCTAAATTGCATAAAATAAAACTAAGATCAAACTACACATTGATCCTACAATCCCTCACCATTCGACTCACTCTGGCTATAGGAGGTAACAGAGAATGATATGAGTAATCTAATCACTAACTTGCAAAAGTAAATAAACTAGTATCAAACTATAGATTCACACTCAATCCCTCACCATTCAACTCGCTCTGGCTATAGGAGGTAACTGAAAAATGATATGAATAGTCTAATATCTATCTTGCAGAAAAGTAAATGAACAAAGCAAAACTAAAAGAAATGAATAGTGCTGGAATTAGAACTAAGAAAACAAATCAGCAGAAGGACAAGATAATTCCATCATGTCATTAGTCATCAAAAAGCTATATGCACTTGCCCGGGCTTTCTATTAGAACCTAAAATGAAAGCACTGATCAGTTGACAGTCAATTGGAAGCATAAAAGAAACTATGGACAACAAACAACATAAATACCATGAGCAATGTAATATATACAGCAAACATCTATGGCATCAAGAGCGTAAATGAAGAAAACATGAAGCTATACAGTAACTACAGGACCTTGGTGTACAGGGGCCCTTTGTAACCTCGGCCAATCAGAAATCAATCACGGATTTGAACTCAAAATCATTGTCTTCTCATATATTGCAATACAGTCATAAAATAAAGACTAAGTCACGGCACGATGGCTCGTAAAAATAGTCAAGATTACATATCATCAGCTAGCCTATACGCATACGAAGATGCTTTATTTATAGCAGGAAATACATAACTAATTCCTAAGGTCTGCGCTGGTAGACAGACACATAAAAGACCATATTCGAAAATCTAGGAGCATGGTAGTCATGGGAAATAAATCCAAGGAGGGTGGTTTGTTGGATTCGGTTCACGGGCAATCCTTAGGTGTTAGCACACCTCCTAAATCTCAGGATCTTGCCATGCAATCCTCCTCGTGATGAAAAACAGGACTGGCAAAACTCCTAGTGTTGACCACCGTTTGACTGGCTTTGACTGTGGGCTTCTGTGAGTGATTCAGTTGAACCAAGGGGACACGTTCCATGTCCACATCATTTGTAGCTTTCCCATGTGGCCGGATTCTTCAGTAGACACATGTAGCATAGACTTTAACAAAAAGGTTGTAGAAACTGATTCTCGCTGCGGAAAGTGACAAGATTCCGCAGTTGACTGAGAAAAAATATATATCAAACAATAGTCACAAGACATAGTTAGGAAACCATTTATATGTTGTTTTTAAACTAATATGCAATGATTTGATAGCTTGGAGGTTCAGGTAACTGGAGAAAAATGCTAAAAAGGTATGTAGGGAAGATGTAAGTTTGGGACTCAACAATGCTCATGAAGATGGACATAATGGGAGTTTATTCATGAACGGAAATCATGTAGGGATCACTATAGAGGTCCTCCAGGATCAAGGAACGGGGAGTACAGAAACAGTAAATGTTGTGTAATAGGGGCACACTGCTTGCAGTTGAAAATCTAGAATTCATGGCATTTTTGAACAGCTAGAATACAATCTTTGAAGATAGAAGGCAAGAAATAACCAGTGTGGAGAATTTTCTTAGCAGTGGCATAAACTGACATATGACCACCACAGGCACCAAAGTGGCAATCATTCAAGACCTGTTTAGCCTCTTCTAGGGTGAGACACCTGCGAAGAACAGAGTCCACACCAACCCGATATAATATATCACCAAGAATCTAACAGAGTTGGGACTGATGACAGATGCGATGTCAGTTGGATCGAGACAACTCAGATCAAAAGGTTTGGCTTTGGAGATAAACGATAATATCTCCATACCATGGGTCGAGAGTACTAATCAAAAACAGAGTTTCATCAGGAATCTGCTCAGCAAAATCAGTCGAAGTGTTTGTAGACGGAAGGGCACATGTCAACTCAGCAAAATGAGTGATTTCTTTGACTTGGCAGCAGTAAACTTCAAATCAAACTCCTGCAGGATAACGATCCATTTGGAGTATTTTCCCCAGAGTAACTAACGAGTCATAATATAGGTCATGGTGTTGCAATCATAAATCGATGTGGTCTTTTGTAAAGGGATATAGTGTTGAAATCTTTGGACATCATGGACTACTACCAAGAAAAGCTTCTTGACATAGGCATATCGAGACTCAACATCGAGAATATTTCGGCTTAAATAATAAACTATGATCATGTTGCCATCATCATTGTCTTGAACTAACACCATCGAAATAATAGTATCAATTGCATCCAACTATAGAAAATAATCACGTTAATAATCAAGGGGATGCAATAAAGGATCACTGATAAGCATGTCTTTCAAAGAATCAAAGGATTTCTGGGCAACTTCATCCCAAATTAAAGGGATCCCCTTTTTAAGTAAGCGAGTAAAACCTTTAGCGAATTCAGCATAATTAGGAACGAATCAACGAAGAAAGTTAGCCTTTCCTTGCAGACTTTGCAATTGCAACAATGAAGTAGGGGGGGTAAGTTAATAATGGCCTCAACTTTTAAAGGATCAGTTCGGATACCTTCATGGGATACTACAAAACCCAAGAGTCAGCCAAACTCAATGCAAAAAACACACTTGTGTGGATTGAGACGGATGTTATAATGCCGGCATCCAAAATATATGGATCTTAAGTGATCTGAATGGTCATTACGCTTAACAAAGTGGGTTGGTAAGTCGTCGAGGTAAGGTTGAACAATGTATTGAATGTCGTGAAATGCATAAGACATTGCTCGTTACAAGGTAGCGCTAACATTCTTTAAATCAAAAGGAATATTTTTATAAAAAAAAGTGCCCCAGGGACAAATAAAGGTCGTTTTATGTTGATCAGTAGGTGAAATATTGATCTGGTTGTAACTAGAAAAACCATCCATGAAGGAGAAAATATCACTCCCAACACACTCGTCGATGATCTGATCAATAGGAGTGGGATAATTGTCTTTTGGACATGCACGATTGGTATCACGGTAATCAACACAGACATGGATTGTTCCCTTCTTTTTACCAACAGGGACAATGTTGGACACCCAATCTATCAATGGGATAGGATAAATAAAACCTTCTTTTAAAAGCTTATCCACTTCTTCTTTAATAGTAGCAACCTTTCGAGGATGCATGGGGCGAAGCCATTGGTGAACAGGCTTAGCACCAGGATAATTCAGAATCTCATGTACCTCTATTGCTCGATAAATATTAGGCATTTCCTCATATGACCATGCGAAGACGTCTCAAAATTCTTTAAAAAGTTGAGTGTAAACCCTGATCTCATCCGGAGAACAGGAAACCCCAATATGAATGTTCTTGACAATCCCAAGTTTAATGGAAATGTCAAGAGGCATAGTAGCAGTGATGTTCCCCATATTACCCTTTGACAAGAATTCATGCACGAGGATAAGTGTTTGAAGTGGAGGCATGGGAGAGGAAGACATCTCAGTGAGGCTGGGAAGAAATGAAGAATGATGATGGAGACCATTCCATGGAGTTTCATCCAGAGACATGACTTCAATGATACTCTCATCAGTGGGGAATGTCTCGTTCAAAGGATCCAAATAATCCCAAGAACCAAGCCAAGGAGATGGCACAAAAGTGTCCAAGTTCATACTGAAAACAATATGACTTTCTTAAGTGGCCATCGAAGCTAAGGCAATTTCTTGATAATTTTTCTCCAATGGACATAAAGGCATATAATCACCAAAAGAATCAATTTGATTTAGGGTAGGGATAATCCAATGATCTGTAGAAACTGAGATCATATTTATCTAATTAACATGCAGAAGCGGGAGAGTAAAGGTACCCATTAAATAAGAGCCTTTGAAGACACCTTCCCCCACACTCTCATAAGGAACCTCGGTATTTCCCACGTAAGGGACATTGCCGTTCGATGAAATAGAAGAGAAGAAAGATAATTTATCGACGATGACAATTTTTTCTTCCTAAGGAAAGCAAATCACCTGGAACAAAGAAGAAACCACACAAAACATAGCGTGGGTCCAGCTTCACCTGAGAAGAAAGTTGTAGTTGAAAATTGCATCTACAACTTCTACTTCTAATTCAACGGTCTTTCCCTCCATTGTGATCGGCAAGTTCATGATAATACCGTATGGACGTTAGATTCTGCCATCAAAGGCCTCCAAAGTGTTCAGGGACCGGTTAAGAGAAGGAGAGCCAATAGCCTTCCAACATAAAACATACATGATGTAGGTAGAAGCACCTTCATCAATAACAGTCCGATGGATCATATTTCCTCTAATAAGAACTTGTATCAAAAGAAATCTGATGAGGAAGATGAGGCACATGGTTTTCAAGATCAAAGGTAATCAAACTTGAATTGACAGGATCAATAACAACTATAGCAAACAACAGTGACTTCTGTTGTGTTTGACAAGTTTGAAGAACTTTCAAGGTAGACATTATCGAAGGTGCTTGAGCGAAATCCTCAACAATATTGTAGTGATGTGCAGCTTTAGCATTCGAATTGTAAGATGACTTCCAAAGCACACCCTTGTGTGGTGATCGGATTACGAATTCACTGTTAGGGTGCTCAATATGGAGCGGACTAGAACTAGATAGAGTAGAAGTAGAAGGGCTATCGGTGACTTCTTTCTCCATCGTCTACATATGTGTGGTTTGATAGTCCTTTGTTCAAATAGAAATTGAAATGGGCAATGAACCTTGCATCATGAAAACGTGGGAACCAGAGGAGGTAGAGGATTGGTTTTGGTCTACCAACTATGTTTGTTGAGATGGAAAAGGTTCTTTTAAGACAGCCAAAGTCCCTTAAAACAAGCGATTAACTTCAGAGCACCGGAGAAAATCCTTGCTGTAATGATCTTCCTCATAGATGAGGCAAGGATATTTCGTCTTTCTTTTAAAAGCATCATGAGAAGATGATTTGGGTGGGTCATGTTTTGGGGCATTGGCTTTATCTTTACCTTTTCCCTTTTTCTTACCTTTGGAGGCCTTGTCTGCTGCAGTTGATTGAACAACATGTACCTTAGAGGTTTTACCAGGACTAGATAAATTCTTCGAAGGATTATTGGAATCAGTGCTTGAAACAAATTTCTACTTCGAAGAAGCTTTCGTGGAAGTCTAAGACACGAAACTAATCACGCCATCCACAGGTGGCACATCAGGAGACTTTGATGTTGTTAGATTCGAAGATGGTCTCAAAGAATCAAGAAAAATCTCATACAACGTGCCAGAGTGTGAATATACTAAGTCTAGATATTGGGTGCGGGTGATAGCTTGCTCTTCAGTAACACATCCACCCATAGCTATATCCTTAGAAATCTTGTTAACAAATGATTTTGTGAACCATTTAGTCAACAACTCATTAGCAATCTCGAATTTGATGAGGCAACACAGACGTCTCTATTCATGGAGATGATCAGAAATTTCGGTCGCGGTGTCTTGCTTAAGGGATGTCAAAAAATGAGTGTCAGTTTCATACCAAACCGACAATTTGAAGTGGGTGAGGAAGGCCATAGCTAGAGAGTTGAAGTCAGCATTAGTACCTCGAGGCAACTAGATATACCATTTTGCGACAGCACCTATGAGGGTTCTCTGAAAGAGGCAAAGATGGATCAAATCGTCAACATACGAATTTGAGGGGCACCATAGGTGATATGTCATCACATGGGCTTGCGGATCCTCTTTAGATTTTCCTTCGAATTTCAGTCAATCGCTTGGAATTTTAGTTGGAACTGGATGCCAATAAGGTGAATGAATAATGGGATCATTCGTGAGCCTCGAAACATTGGGAAACTCCAACATAGCTAAGAAAGGAAATTGCGTCTTAAACAACATATAGGGTCTTTGAGGAGACCCAAACTGCAGGTTCCATCCTTGTTGGTAAGGATTTTCCCCCATAGTGGAGGATTTTTTCCATACAGGACCTGATTTTGTCCCCACTGAGGGTTACCTTGACCATAAGGTGGATTTGGTCTATGGTAGGTTTGATATTGACCCACCATAGGTCACTGATAATCATTGTACGCGACATATGGGTTATAAGGTTGTTGAACCTGTTGACCCTGGACATAAGGAGATTGACCCTACTACTACAGGGGTTGACCTTGGGCTTGCAGAGGCTGACCTTGTTGATACGCATATAAATCTTGTTTCTTAGAAGGTTGACCTTGTTGCTGCAAAGTCTTACTTTTTTGTTGTAAAAGTTGACCTTGCTGCTGCAAAGGTTGGCCTTGCAAGTACAAAGGTTCAACAGGTTACTGAAAAAATTGATTTTGTAGTTGCAAAGGCTGTTGAGACTACGGAAAAGGTTGCCCTTGCTACTACAATGTCTGCCCTTAGTGCTGCAAAAGTTTCCCTTGCCGCTGCAAGGGCTACCCTTGCAGCTGCAAAGGTTGTCCTTGTTGCTGCAAGGGATGCTGGACAATTCCTTGGGATATACCCTGTGGGTATTAATAATTCCCAAATTGAATCTAACCATATCCACTAGGAATAAAGGATTGACCATAAGCTCCTGATTGAGGAATGTAAGATGGATTAACCAAGGCTTCTGAACCATATGGTACATAAGAATATTGGAGTGGAATCTGAGCCATATAATGTTGTTGACATGGGATGTTTCCTAACCCGAATGGACCAACAGGGTTAGGAATACTACCATAATAAGGTTGATTAGCTCGAACCATGTGAGTTTGTAATCCACTCAATTTGGTTTCTCCTCACATAAGAGGAGTATTCGAATCCTTCCCCTCAGGCGGTGGCACATTCTGTCCACTTGATGGAGGAGTAGAAGAACTAACCGAAACCTGGCCTAAAATAGTCAGTTGTACCGGAAGATTCGGTTGAAACGATGAGCCAGGCTGTGACGAAATTGTAGGTTGAACAGGAACTAACATGACCGTAGTTTGTATAGAAGTTCGAGAGGTTGTGTTTTGAATGAACAGGCTGGATGTAGGCATAACATTTGAAGACCAAATGGGATTTTGATAAAATGACAAAGCACTAGGATTACCTGAAACTAACTGAGCTAAGGTTGTATAACCAGGTGGCAACATGGGTCCACTAGTTTTAGGGAAAGTGAGAGATGGGACTCTTCGTATATAAGGAAAGCCTTCTGGAGGAAATTCATATCCTTTCTCATCATGAATATGAGGAGTATGGGTAGCGAAAACTTCTGAGTCACCCGAAGAAGAGGTTGGGATTTCACCTTCTGACTCCATAGATGGAAACAACTGGTGACGAGGAAACTGAGATGTATGAGGAGATAACTCCAAAGGAATACCAAACTAACCGTAAGGACTGTAAGGACACAGAGGAGATATCACAACATAATCGAATAAAAGATTCGACGAATAGGTACCAAGCCTCTACGGACTCTCAGGGGTCTGAATAGGATTATCGAAGGTATCAAGATCATATTCTTGAGGTGACCATGAATCTGATGGAGGTGGACGAGAAGACAGAGGTTGGATACTTGGAATAATTCCAAGTCCAAAACCTTGATCTTCAATTGACTGAGGAAGCTCCAGATGAACTCCTTGGGAGGACCCTTCAGTATTAGAAAATGAAGGGGAACTATGAGATGAAATCAACGGTTTAGCCACAATAACTTCCTATCAAAAGAAAAAAAGGAAAGGAGATTCGTTGAGGGATTTTTAACAATCTTGAAATTAACAAGGAATTACTCAATATTGGTCCAAGAAGCAACTGCTTGGGTTCAACATGTTTATCATGGGCAGTTATTTTTAGAAAAAAAAATTTCCTTTTCATATTTTAATAGTCGAGAAAATGATGAAAAGGTGACTCTAATTGCTTTTGATGGTTTAGTGAGCTTGAAAGGAGAAGTTGCTTGATGATCTTTTCAAATTTAAAGAGTCAGAAAATATTGAAATGACTACTCAGGTGAATCTATGTAAAAGGAGTACCAAGTAACCATGAACTACAATATACACCTCAGCAAATAAATTTACCAAGGACTTGAGGTACGTGCAGGAAATCTCCCGAATGATGTGTTTGGTGTATCATGTTTACAGGGCGACGGACTCAGCTTCCTCCGGATAAAGGTTTTCAAGCTATGGGGGTCTCTCTTTATATACATGATGGTACGGGGAGCACAAGCTTGTGCTAGCATTGTCTAATGCCGAAGAGAACGACAACTGCTAAGTTTTATAGACACCATAAGTATGAACGTTAATGTTTCAAATTCTTCTTAGATTAATTGATATATTTTAAAGTTGATCTTGGAATTATGTTTCGATTTCAAGGCCTTAACGATGTTACCTGTTCCTAAAATGCAACTAGATGATGAAGTGAAATCCTTCAATTCGATGACAGTTATCTATGTAGGGAAGAAAATCACACAAATCATGCATCAAACCAATGTAAAAGTGCACCCATGACAATCTTCAAACGTTGAATGATAAAAAATGAAATCTAATCGTTCATATCATAAGCAAATGTAATGCCAAAACAAACCTTAAAGCAAAACTACCTTACGATATAATCATGACTTTTTTTCACTTTAGTGAAATCAATGTAATCTAGTGCAAAAAGTAAAAGAGAATTCAAGAAAGCCAACAAACATTAAAATCTCCTTCACATTGATGATTTGAATGCAACAAAAAATTATTCGAAAACTACAAAAAGATAAACACTTTCACCTTCACTTTTCGAAACACAAAACTCAAAGTAAACACTTCCTTTCGATTTAAATGAGATAATCAATTTGTAATCTATTCTTTGTCAAACAGAACCTAAGTGACTTTCATAGCATCTACTCAATATGACACTAATGAAAACAAATTAAGACCCAAGAACCAAAATTGATCTGCAGAGGATGTTCGAACACACAAAAAACTCTTTAACACCGGTAATTGATCTCTGATGAGCAGACCAACGAGGGGATTAAGGATGACCTACAAACCCTAAAAGGATAATGAAACTTCAAACATACTCAAACCATGTTAAAAGGGGATTGCAACCAGACAATAAAAGAGTCAACTAAGCTCACACTAGTAAATCATTGCAAGAAGGAAAAAAGAACTGAAAATAACAAGACAAACCCTAAATTTCTTTAACGTCTGCAATCATTGCGCATGTTAAGAGAAAAACAGTGATCATCACTACTGTAATCAACAAACCCATGATATCATCGTGATTGTCATGGTTAAAAACGCGATGGGCGAGAAAAACAAAGAAAAAACACAAAATCTTCAAGAACAGATCAAATTAACAACCTTCAAGCATCTACCAAAAAGTGAAACTTACTATAGATAAGCAATAAAGTCTAAGAATGAATGGTTGATTAACCTCGTCAAAAGAGAAGGTGAAGAAATGGACAGAAAGGTGTTGAAAATAACACTGAGAGGGGGGGGGGGAATCAGTATTATCTAGTCGTTTTAACAATTCTTCCTTATTTATACTTTGAATTATTTTTGCATATCAGTACCATAAAAACAATGAGCATGAACAAGAAAAACAGACAGTCACATCAAAGAACACCAGATATAAGGTGGAAACCCAATGTGGGTGAAAACCACCTGCTGCAATATGTCTCTATCTTCTTTCAAATTAGAAACTCCTTTTACAATGGTCTTGTACTGTGCAGTCCTTTACCAGTACGCAGGTTGCAACCTACAGAGAGCTACAACTCTCTCTTGTTTTCCAGTCTCTCCTGGAAGGGAGCTACAACCCCTATTCTGTTTCTTTAAGGACCACTTTTTCATAAATTTTCAAACTGGATCCATAAATATCAAATGATCATTCAAGTACCAGTAAGTCACCCAGATAACCAGATCCACAATAACAGAAAACTAAACCCAGAACACCTTCTGTGGCGTCTTCCTGTGGCGTCTCCTGGCGCACCTCTGTTTGCGCCTCCTGTGGCGCCTCTTGCGGCGCCTCCTGCGACGTCTCCTGCAGTGTATCCGCACTTCCGCAGATGCAGCGCTCGAGAGATCACCCTTCACAGATTCGCTTTCCACTTCACTTTCATATAGATCGAGCTTTTGAAACAATAACCCAATATTTCAGATCTTAAGATATTCAACCCAAAAGCATACACAAGCCAAATGATCTCCTTTGCTTTATATAGGCAAGCTCTTCCTCAAATCATGGACCAATACCACGGGCCAAAACCATAACAAACCAATACCATCAACTCAATACTAGGGATCAACACGTCTGTCGAGATGCCATGGTCCAAAAACCATAGGTTCAAATTCCAAGGACTAACTACCATGGACCAAAGGTAAGTTTTCCCACATGAAATAAACTTTTCTCCATGCATAAAATTCCAAGACTAACTCCACACCAAATAAACTTTTATAAACTTTTCTCTGCATAAAATTCCGTGAACTTTTTCTCCTGCGTACTTCTTAATTCTCATCATATTGAGAGCCATGCCATGGGTGTTGCCATCAAGTACAACATCTGTAACATATAACCATACCAGAAACATAATGCCAACAATAACAGTGCGAGACCAAAATTGGGTGATTATGACAACGGATGGTCGAATTACATGGGATCACGAGAGTTCCTGCACCTAAGACTGGGATGCGGAATTAGAGCACTGGCAGAATTGGCTACATGAAGTAACTATGCTAAGCTGTAACATGATGACTTGGTCACTACATTGTGTGTCGTCAGAGGCTTGAAATCTGCCCACTTATGATGGCTTGAATGATGTGGAGTTTTTTTGGATGCATTTGAGAGGGAAGTACTAGAGAAGCAGTGCTTCCAGGCTTTGAACTGGGCACTGCACGCTATGCCCACGAGATGGTGGGGTACGCATAAGGGTAGTTTTGACGACTGGCACGAGTGTAGGAGGATGATGAGAACATTCTTTGGAAAGCCGAAGGTACAAGTGATAGACAAGTATGACGGAAAGGACGATCTGGGCACACACTTGGCCAAATAGGTTAAGGCCTATGGCGCGAAGCCCCAACCTGAATGGGTGCACTTGTTTTGTCACACCTTGGATGTCATCCTGATGAACTGGTACTTGGAGACAGAGCTCCACCATGGCACAGGAAAATGGGATATTCTACACGAAGGGTTCATAATGACGTTCAGCTTCGAAGACGGTTTTGACTGTATTGACAAAGTGCTACAAGAAGTTAAAGCAGCAATGTTTAGGATACCACGAGATCCTTTGGATCTGATTCAACCCGATTGGACTACTCAGCTGATCCATGAAATGGAAAGCTATAACATGACTTCGAAGAAGAAGAGGATGAGCCTCAAAAGATTGATATCCCTAAAACCGAGGGTCACCACGAGGTTGAGGGACCATAGATCGAGAATCATTATATAATTGCACAACTAAAAACGAAACAGGTAAATATTGGTACGGAGGCGGAGCCCAGATTTGTGAATATTGGAGATTATTGGGATGACATGATGGTAGATAAGGTCATCGAATTCCTCCGCAAATACCAGGAATCGTTCCCTACCAAGTTTACAGAGTTAAGGGGGATAATAGGAGACCTGGGCGTAATGAATATCACGTTAAAACCCGACGCAAAGCCGGTTCAGGAAAGACCTTACCGCTCAATCCGAAGTATAAGGGGAAGCTCTACTTAGAGTTAGATAAGATGCTTGCAGCAGGCATCATTGAGCCCATAGAAGAATCTGATTGGGTGAGCCCAATGATGGTATAGGAAAAGAAGTAAAAGGATGAAATAAGGATATGCATAGATCTTAGGAAGTTGAATGATACTTGTGTGCATGATCCTTTCCTGACTCCATTCACTGATGAGGTATTGGATAATGCAGGTGGCTAGGAAGTACTCCTTCATTGATGGGGTTTCTAGGTACCATCAGATCAAATTGCACCTAAAGATAGAAGCAAGACGACCTTCATGACTGAATGGGTATATTTTCAGTTCACTGTAATGCCTTTTGGATTGAAGAATGTTCCTGTGATTTTTTCGTGCGTAGTCATTGCTGCATTCAAAGAATTCATTCATAAGTTTATAGAGGTGTACTTTGATGACTGGACTGTGTTTGGGTTGGTAAAATGCCATGTGGCCAGTTTGCGCTTAATGCTAGATACTTGTTGAAGGTAGCAAATTGCGCTCAATCTAAAGAAATGTTTGTTTTGTGTTCCTTTTGGGGCTTTGCTGGGTCATGTGGTTTGTAGATAGAGACTGATGGTAGATCCTACAAAGATCTCAATGATACTTAAGTTGGAGATGCTGAGGAGTGTGAAATAGCTGCGTGCAACCTTGGGACATACTGGGTACTACAGGAAGTTTATCAAGGGCTATGCCCAGATCACTGCACCTGTGGAGAAGCTGTTGAAAAAGGATGTCACGTTTTGTTGGAACGAGGACTGTCAGAAAATCTTGGATGTGCTGAAAGGAAAAATGGTCACCACACCGATTTTAGTCTTCCCAAATTGGAAGGAGTTTCATGTACATGTAGACATGTCATGTATAGCACTAGGAGTAGTACTGACACAGGACGACGGAGGAGACTTGGACCATCGTATAACATTCGCAAGTAGGAGGTTATCCAAGGCTGAAAAGAACTATTCCATCACTGAGCGCGAAGGATTAGCCATGGTATACGTGTTCCAAAAGTTTCAACACTATTTGTTGGGTGGACATTTTAAAATGTATACGGATCATTCTACGTTGAAATACCTAGTCAATAAGCCTGTGTTGTGTGGGGGGGGGGAGAATTTGTAGGTGGTTATTATTTTTCCAGGAGTATGATTTTGAAGTTATTGTGAAGGATGGATGACTGAACACAGGACGAAACCATATGTTGCACATTGAAACAGGGGAAGAGCCCACTAATTTGGAGGACAGATTGCCTAACGAGAAGCTCTTTGTAGTGCATGTCACAGATGGTCACTTTGAAGACATCATATACTTCCTAACAACAAGAACTACCCCGGAAGGCTACACCATCCAAAATAAAAGGAGGTAGTGGTGTGCGTGACAAAGTTTTCTGTCATTTCTAGACATTTGTACAAAATGGGGTCTGATGAAGTATCAATGATATGTACAGAGTTTGAAAGAAGTAGTATCCTCATAGACGCTCATGGGGGTGCCGCGAGAGGCCATTATGTAGGAAGAGAAACCGCGCAGAAGATTCTACGTGCAGGGTTGTGGTGGCCAACCCTCCATTAGGATTCTAAGCCTACTGCAAGGCATGCGACATGTTTCAAATGACTGGAAAGCCATCGCAGAGAGATGATTTGTCCCTGAACCCATAGATGACATTACAACCTTTCGAGAAACGGGCCATAAATTTTGTGGGACCCATTCAGCCTGAAGGAAAGATGACAGGAGCACGGTACATTATCGCCGTGATTGAATGTTTGACTTGATGGGAAGAGGCACAACCTATGAAGGACTGCACAAGTGACTTCTGCAAAGTTTCTCTTTTAGTATGTACTGACGCGATTTGAGTGTCCTAAGTTTTTGATGAGTGATCGTGGTACACACTTTCTGAATGAGACGGTCAATGCGCTGATGGAGGCATTTCAAGTGTATCACCAAAAAAGCATGCCTTATCACCCACAGGCTAATGGGATGGTGGAAGCATTCAATAAGGTGCTAGAGAACATGCTAACCAAGGTTTGTAATGCTCAATGAAGTGAATGGGACCTGCGCATACCCGCAGTATTATGGGCCTATCAAACGACATGCAAAAAGTTGACTAGGCAGACACCCTTTAGGCTTGTATATGGTGTTGAAGCAGTGATTCCCATGGAATACATTGTGCCTCGTCTAAGCATAGCAATACTCACGGGTATGACGGATCATAGAGCCCTGGAAGAGAGGCTCGCAGAACTTGTTAAGCTTGAGGAAGAAAGATTTATGGCTAGATTTCACCAACAGGTCCAAAAGCAGTGCAAAAAGGCATGGCATGATTGGCACATTAAACTGCACACCTTTAAGCATGGAAAATTTTAAGAACCCCCCCTAAATTTATATGTATAATAAATGGGCGAATCTCCATGGTATATAGGAAAAATGGAAGGCGATTTGATCAATAATATAATATGTATCTATAATTTTTTGGCGAATATCTCACCAGGCATGGCGAATATTTTACTCAATTATAAAATCTTAAAAGATTTTGGTATTACCATGGGTCAATACCATGGGTTATCATAAACCTGGAGCTTAAAAATTACTATTAGTATTTTATAAAAATTAATAAAATTAATAGTTGATTTTGCATATCACGATATTTGATACCTCTCTGGGGTTAGTAGATCCAGAGTAAAGATGGATCTATGTTGGTTTAATTCCCCCATTTAAATAGGCTACATTCCAGGTGAATACCATGGGTCAATACCATGTCCCATTTTGGCGAATACCATGGGTGAATACCATGTGCCATTTTTATTTTTATTAATACAATCTAGTCCATGGTATTTGTCCCATAGTATTTTGCCCATAGGTTTCACCTAAATATAATGCATTTTTTGAGTGTTCATAAATATAAGGTGATTTATGGAGTAAATATAAAAAAATGTTTTATTTGTTTACCATGCCTCTGGTTTATTTATATTTTTATTAATTTACCATACCTCTTTTACAAATATGGTATTTGGCCCATACGATTCACTTAAATAAAACCTCTTTCTTGAGCCTTCATAAATAGAACGAGGGTTATGGACTAAATATAAAAAATGGTTTTATTTATTTACCATACATCTAGTTTATTTACATTTTTATTTATTTACCATACCTTCTGAGTAAGTATAAAAAGACTTTTTATTTATTTACCATACCTCCACTTTACTTATATTTTTATTTGTTTACACCCTTGCATGTATATAAGATGACTTATGGAGTAAATATAAAAAATGTTTTATTTATTTACCATACCTCTCATTTATTTATATTTTTATAATTTACCATACCTCTTTTATAAATATGGTATTTGGCCCATACGATTCACTTAAATAAAACCTATTCTTGAAAATGGGTGAATGGAAGGTTGTAACTCCTAATTTCAAGGGCTAAATTTACCTTTTTTACCCTCTCCCTTAAAATAAGGAGGGCTATTTTTGGAGATTTGTAAAAATGTACTATGATACAAAATATTCGCCCACTAAAAATTTAAAACCCCTTAATTTCGCTAAAGGGCGAACATTAGCCTCTAAAATTTTCTATGCCTTTAAGGTAAATGATCTAGTTTTGTTATATGAAAACAAGTTTGATAAATTTCCAGGGAAATTTAGAATGCACTGGGTAGGGCCCTATGTCATTAAGGAGACTGCAGATGATGGAGCATTTCAGTTGGTTAAATTGAATGGAGATCCCTTCCCAGGAAAGGTGAATGGCAGCCGATTGAAGCCATACACTAGTGATCCGTCTAGATGACTATATGAAGGTAACATATTCTTAGAGCTCCAGGCAGCTGAAAGGAGACACAGGACTATAAACTACACTACCCGGATTTGGGAACTACGTGATTGGAGGATTGTGTGGAATGAGGCAATGTCACAGGGTTCACGACAACGCGAAGAGAGTTGAGCTACCCAGGGAAAAGCCATGCACGTCATTTGGAAAGTAACCATTAAAGTCACTATTGATGATTTGATGATGAGAATGTATCCAAATGGAGTGGGCAATCGACATTTAAGACAAAATTTGTGGGTAATATCCTTGAAAATATGCCACCAATCCGACATTAATGAACCGAATGTGGGGGGAATGGTCGGATTTGAATTCAAAATGGCATATAAATTACAGGTGGAGGCCAAATGAAAAACACTTGGCATTTTGAACATTTAGTTGGTAAGTTCTCAAATGTGCATGATCCACACATTCTTTGAAGAATTGCTTGACTGCCCAATGTTTCATCAACTTCTAGAATCCAACCACAATTTCATCCATGATTTTATCCTAGGATCTGAAGCTATGGACGCTGAAGTAGTGTCAGCCGAGGGGGTTATGCCGGAGGTTGTTATGGAGGTAGAAGGAGTTTCTCCAAAGGTTGTAGAGGTACTAGATGAAGTCTCCAAATCACCATAGACACCTAGATTAAAGCCTACCCTAACCAAAGAGAGTGCGAAGGATAAGAAGGGAAAGCAGGCTACGATACTAGTGTGCACATAGAAGAAACCCACAGAAGGACAAGCCCACCACACAGGAAAAGGGCAAAACCATTAACTTGGAGCTAGAGGAGGAAGAAATTGAGGACATCTCGATGGATGATGAGGATTTGGGGGTGGAAGTGGAGGATGTTGAAGTTGAGGGTTCTGACCCTATCACTAAGTTGCCCAATACCTCCCTTCACACAAAGCGAAGACCCAAGTGCTGAAGGACATCAACGAAAGCAAGGTCTATCTACACATACCTCTGTTGTTGGATGCGATTGTCTTTGAAGGACCCCGCTTGGGGTGGGTTCCTCTGTTGAAACTGGAAGATTGGGACTTAGCTGACAATGAGAAGTTCCCACACTTGGTGCCATAATAGCTAATGCACTGCGTTGTTCACACAACCACCAGGATGACTACATTGCACCCACGGAAGTGGCTCAGGGGTGTAGACAAAGTAGGTCTACTCAACCTACTATGGCTACCACACTACAATCGCACACCCATTATAGTATTGGTGATCAAGCAGTTATTATGCTTGGTGCACGATGGGTGTCTGTGGTTGGAGGAGATGATACCCATCACTAACAGACTGATCCATAGGATCACACGACTGCCCTATACAAGGGAGAATTTGGCCATGATGTTTGGCAGAAAAGGTGGTGAGCAGGCCCTTGCAAAGGACATGAAGGAGAAATTCAAGCTTGTGAAGAAGCCGCGCGGCTATGCCATCTCGAGTATCTACAACCCTGCGGTCAAGGTGGCCACACAGATCCTGGTAGGAAAAGTTATGTGGAAGTGTTGCGCAGATGAAGTGTTGATACCCGTCGTAGCCATAACAGCCCAATGCGCCAAAGGAGTCCAGTTTAATTGGGAACGCTATCTCTGCAGTAATTTCCTTGCAAACTGTCGCAAGGCACAAGAGCTTAGCAAGACCTTCCACTATGCATGGCTCTTGCTGTCCATTGTGCTAGTAGCATGGGAGCTGCCGGAAGATAGTCAATTCCTCTCAATCGTGTCGGATCTGCTAAAAGAAGTGAAGAATGCCACTTTGTGGGTGACCAAGGATGCTTAGTGCATCAAGGATAGCAAGATCTTCTAGACCTTGATGGAAATGAACATACACATGGCTATCAATCGCAAAACGTGATTGTCGCCTACTATGTTTGCCAAACTGTAGAAGTACATGGAGTTCAAGGCAGATTTTCAGCACGTTGTGATCAAGGCATGAAAGGACCCTGAGCAGAAGTGGCATGACTTGCCTTACTTGGCAATGGACAATGCGATTGATGCAGTTCTTGATCACTGGTCGGTAGAGTGGCACACTGCCTAAGACTCGGTGGTGGGGTCGAGCAAGTCTACCGTGAAGCGCAAAAAGGAGGAGGCCAAGCTCAAGATGGCATAGCTAGCCAAGAAGAGGAAGAAGGAGGCTGCTGAAAAGGCCCAGGCACAGCGTAATGCTGCTTAGTAGGCGGAAAAGTAGACAGGTGAAACAGAGTGTGGCTCTGACAAAGGTACAAGGTCTCCTTCACCCGAAATAGAGGAAGAAACGGACGAGCAAACAGAGAAGCATCGAGCGGACCCATAGACAATGTCGTACCGCATCAAACGTCCAAGAGAACAAGAAAAAGTGGGGCCACGAAATAAATCCAAGGCCAGTAAGACATCATTGGACCCAATCACCCTAACAGAGGGAGATTTGAATGACATTAGAGACATAGTGAGGGATGTCACTGCGGAGGTACTGCAACAGTTCGAGCAGCAACAACAACAACTATTGGGGGCCATCCAGATGGGTCTACATAGGCTACAAATCCGCACATCATAGGCTAGCATGGTGTTCACCAGCCTCACTATCGATATGTTAGAAGCTACTGAGATATTGCATACAAAGGACTCTTGAGCGATAGTGTTGTAGGATGGAGCACTGACCACAGAAAACGATGCTGACTGTTGTCAGCGCCCTCAAGGGTGTGGGATTGAAATTTCTAGTGCTTCCTTGTGAGGTGCTCCACCAACTACAGGATGGGTTTATCGCGACACTGAGGGCCCGCGAACAGAGCGCTTTGCAGGTAATCAGTGAGCAAAAGATTAATAATGGACAAATGGCCCTATAGCGAGACATCACCCTAACTTCCATGGTGGAACTTACTAACACAAATATGCGCATGATTAAGGTCATGAGGGAAGCCTACCGAATGGTCCCTAAATTGGCCATTCCTAAGGATGTGGAGGTAGATGAACAAGTCTACAAGCTTTCTATAGGGGTGCGTGATGCTTGCACAGGGTTGGCTAAGTTTCAGCTAGAGCTAAACCTACGGATTGTAGATTTACAGTTGAAGGCCTAGCCTTCAACTGTACCAGAAATAAAGGAGCAGCACACAACCGCTGTCACGGAGGTGATAGTGGCAGTTGACAATGCAGTAGCAGACTCCACACAACTATTTGAATAGTCGTTCAATGTCCTGACGAGTCTGTAGGAGAATCCTAATTTACAATGGCTGGAGATAGAGGCACAATAACTGCAGCAATGCTATGCTGAAGTAAAAGGTAGAGTGCTCACCGTTGCTCTCACATAGAGACTGGAAAAGCTGCAGGATACCAAAACATTGAAGGAACAGGTAGATGCAATGCATCACAAAGAGGCAGTGCTGAAGGCATGCTTGAAGCCCTAGTTGGATGAAGCTTATTCGATCACAACATCCATTAAAAGCAAGCTTGCTAATTTGCAAGCAATTTAGTAGAAGATTTAGGGTGACAGTTCAAGATCAGTGATAGAGCAGTTGGTTAGGGAAGTGAAGCAGGCGGTCATGCAGTGCACCACCGAAGTGGCAGTCATATAGGTTGAGCTAGGAGAGGTTCGCGCCAAGATCTTTGCACCCACAGAATGACTCGAGGGTGAGTCACCATGTTTGTGTTGGGGGCCTGTTGGGAACGGGTTCCCCCAAGAGCAGTTTTGGGGAAAAAACCCATGTTTTGAGATAATTTTGTAATAAAGTTGTAAAGTCTCCACATTTTGTGGTCATGGAGTGCGAAGGTGCCAATTGTCATAAAGGGTTGCCCACCCTTAGTTTGTAAAGTGTCAAGTCGGCTGTAAAGAGCCACCCATGGCCCATGCACGAACCATGGGATTGTATAAAAGGGAGCTAAGTAAGTAAGCTCTAAGTAGTTAAGTAAGGAAAAATGTAGCGAAGTAGAGTGGAGAAGTCTAAGTGTTCTCGGTTCTTAGCGTAGCTAGAGGCTCTGCAGCTAAATGCGCAGAGGCCTAGGGTGGAAGTCCACAGCTGAGTGCACAGACCCCTGCGACTGTGTACACAAGGCAGATAGAGTCTGTATTAAACTGGAAGATATCAATAAAGAGAAGTATTCTACAATTACTATGTATTTAGTTCCTATTAATGCATCTAATTATATTTCGTTTTGGGTTTAATTTATAATGTTTATTTGATGCATGAATATATGTGGTTGTATCAGTTAATTGAACGCAAGTAAGGATATCAGTTTACACAGCGCTAACTGTGATTAATTAGTAAGATAAGTAAAACACTTTAGATAACTTGGGAAGCTATACAATACATTGTCATAGCTACGCGAAAGTACCTGGACCATGGGTTAGGTCTGTGCGAAGGTCAATCGTACACCTTCACGGAGGTACTGAAGGGTGGAATAAAGGGTAGACAGACAAAGCCCTAAGGTTTAGCAACCTACACTAAAGTAAGGGAAGAGGGTATAAACTGACATCATGACCATCTTAGGGTGCGGAAACTTGGTTCCAGTATTCTCCCATACTGCTTCGGGTGAGACTTCAGTCTACGCTCTGTGGGTTGCTGCCGAAAGGGCCAGTAGTGTAGGGATTTGTTTGGCTAACTATCGTTGAATCTGAGTCAGGGCCCACAAAGCCAACAACACATCATGAAATACTTCAACAATAACATAAATAACCATAACATAAATTAATTCCAACAATCACAATAGAACACACAAAGAAAAAATAACTTTTATAACTTATCTTTGATTAATTCATAGCGTGCTCTACAAGTTGCAAATACAATGTTCTGGCTACAACTAGCAAGAAGCTACAACTCCCTGATTTTTTAGCTACAACTAAATGTAGCTACAACCCTAAATATTCTCCAACACCCACTGGACGAAGCACCAACCCATAATCAACAAGCTACAACTTGCTTTAGACAACCATTCTTCCATCTTTCATCCATTTTAACACTAGGATGAATGACTGCCTTCTGCTTTCAAAAATAATTAAATCTCAGTCACCACTCAAAAATAAACTTCACCATACCAACACCTCACTACGACAAAAGTTTTGTCTCAAAAAAAAAATTTATGTATTTATTATGCTTGCTTAGACTTGTTTTTATAGTTTTTTGCTTGATATTTTTTGTCTTCTTTTTATTTTCTTTGATCACCACATGGATCTTTATTTTTTTCCATTGCCTTGTTCATTTTAGTCCTCTTATTATCTTCTACAAGTTCTTTGACATTTTTTAATCTTGATCTATTATTATGGGCTTAATCTCTAATCAATTTGTTGTCTTTCTGCTTATTTCGGTTGATCTGGATCTTTTATAGGATTTAGCAGTGTGCCTTATATTTTTAGCTAGAAGTTACTTTGTCTTAGCTCCGAAAATTGTTGTCAAAACTAATTGTTCTGCTTTTTTTTCCTTTAAGCTCCTTGCGCTCAACTCTCTTACATGTTTTTCTGCCATAGAACTAGTCTCTACAACAACGAATTAATACTTTGGGCTCTTTTTCCTTTTGAGCACTACGTGGGCTAATTCCTTGTATAAATGACACTATGTTGTTGGTCACACTCCTACGCGAAGCGACCAAGGATTTGGCGCTTAGACACTCTAAGATCCTTCATGAATCTTTATATCCTTTGCACCCTCTGTTCCTACCTGTGGCATAAATCCCAATGCAAACGCTTAGCCCAAAGCCCCCAACATCCTGACACTTTCATTGATGTGCCCCTTTACTCACCTGTCAGGGTCATACCTCCAAGTTGATGTGTCTCATGGGGACAACTAGACACTTCTCCTGATTGGTTTCCTCTATGCCATCATAGTCGGGTTCCTACTTCCCTACGCCTCCGCTAAGTGCCCATTTATACCCTATTAGGATAATCCTTATAGGATGTCATGTCTTTGTGGGGTCCTCTCAACACTCTTCTCATTGGATTATTGTTGTCATGCTATCAGTGTCAACATGTCCCGACTGCCATTTCCCAACAACACCTCTTGCACACTTATTTAAATCTTTTGGGTTGATCCCGCTAGGATGACATCATGTTGACATCACCAAGGACACATGGCACCTCCATAGTGGTGACATGTGTCACCTAGATACAACCCACTTGGGTACCCAAAAATACAAAATTTTCATGCCACATATCCACCTCTTATTTGTTGGTGTTGACATCATCATTGTTGTCATCTAGGCCAATCGCATGTTGCCCCTTGTATTCTGTTGGAGGAGAAAGAAAGGGTCCCAAGGTCTTGGTTTTGTGTCCAATTCCTTTGTTAAGTTATTTTTTCTAAATACCATCAGGTTCAAGCACTTTTCCCCTTAACACCACTCTTGAGTAGATTGTGGTTTCATGAGGAGTTACTTCGGGGTGGTTCTCCACCATTTATCGACATGATTGGTGGTGTGGGAAACCACTTCTCGTTATCACCAAGACCTATGCATATGGTATTTTCGGAAAGCTACCATGTGGCCCAGTGCTATCCTCCAGGTGCTTAGCCATTTTCACCCTATACAATCTTCCAAGAATTCCTTTCCAGGCTACCACTACCGAGAGGGATCCACCCACTCAATGCATCCAGGCACTTTTCACTTGCATCACATTTGAAACCTATAGGGTGAACCTACTAGGGTATGTTTGTCGAGATGGCATCATCCCACTCCTTTTCTTGCCAATGAACATGCTTCCCACTACTAACATTTCAGCCACGTCTACCCATAGCTTCACGTAGAGGATCCTCTAGACTTTCTACTAGGTTTGGCCCTTAAGCCAACTTTGGCTACATAATAAAGACTCCTCCACACTCCTTCTAACTCTGCTAATTTTGACTTGGCATCATAGAGCTTTAATTGGCTCTATATTTCAAACTAGGAGGCCATTTTCAAACTTTTGCATACCATTGGAAATATTTTTCATATCTCTTTCTATCTTGGTGGTTTTCATCTGCTCTTGAGATGACATGCTCCTCCAAAATTGGGTCCAAAGCCTTTGCACCTTTCTGCTACCATGTTGTCATGTTGCACCTTAAGTCTACTCCCTAAGACCTTCTTTGACACTTGTGCCACTTATTGATTGTAATAAACACTTTGTTTCCATCACTGTGTTACCATCAATAACAACATATTTCAACATGGAGGAACCAGAATTCCAATATTGTTCAACAGAATGGGACAGGTGTGAGAGAAACAATAATTAATATTGTTGCATATTACTCAAAGATTGATC
Source organism: Pinus taeda (assembly GCA_000404065.3). NCBI lineage: Eukaryota > Viridiplantae > Streptophyta > Pinopsida > Pinales > Pinaceae > Pinus > Pinus taeda. The sequence goes on along the minus strand of APFE030703821.1, from coordinate 148,890 downwards.
TTATAAGGGAGAAATAGGTACAGATATCAATCCAACTAAATGGTATATGGAAGAACTACCCGATTGGTTTCTTCGATGGTGCTATCTCACAAAGGAGGTGTGGATATCGCACCTATATAATATTTTGGCTAGACAAATATTACCATTTTTAGTGGGAGGGTGGTATAGGTATCAATAATCGAGCTGAAACTATTTCATTGTTGAGTGTTTTATTATGTGTAAAGTGGTTTGGAATTGATAATTTTCATGCCATATGGAGATTCTAAACAAATTATTAAATGGGTCCTGGGAATTTACTTTTTAATACACCATCTCTCTCAAACTAGATGTGGTGCATTCATACATTGGAGATGACTTTTCATTGGATCTCTTACATACACATTTATAGGGAATAGAATCAGGTAGTGGATTCTATATCAAAGAAGGGAGTTTGGATGGATCCTACTGTGATTAAGTTCATAAATTTTAAACATGGATGCATATCAAATTTAGGGAGCATTAGTATCATATAGATACACTTTATTTAGGCACAGGATCATTGAAGTTCTTTTTTTGTTATTTTTGATGAAACACAAAATAGGTTTTAGTGATAGTCTATATTTTTTTTTGACACTCTGAACAAGAGGCAAGACTGAATATCATGATATACAAGTTGTGTAGAAAGAATGATCTGAGACAAAAAAATAGATGTTTATCAAAGGCTATGAGGTTTCTTATTATGAATATGAGGATGTAATAGTTTTTTTATTTATTTTTATACAAGTGACGATGGTGAAACATATTGACATATCCATGATGATGTAACTACCCTTTTATAATAAAAAATATAGTTGATTATTTCTACTGGCTATATATATATAGCTAGAGAGAGAGAGAGAGAGAGAGAGAGAGAGAGAGAGAGAGAGAATGATCTGAGACAAAAAAATAGATGTTTATCAAAGGCTATGAGGTTTCTTATTATGAATATGAGGATGTAATAGTTCTTTTATTTTTTTTTATACAAGTGACGATGGTGAAACATATTGAGATATCCATGATGATGTAAATACCTTTTTATAATAAAAAATATAGTTGATTATTTCTACTGGATATATATATATAGCGAGAGAGAGAGAGAAAGAGAGAGAGAGAGAGAGAGAGAGAGAGAGAGAGAGAGAGAGAGAGAGAGAGAGAGAGAGAGAGAGAGAGAGAGAGAGAGATCAAATTTTGGTTATTTTTAGGTGATTGCAAAATTTCATATCTGAAGTTGATATATATAACATACAGATAAATATTCAATACACTCAACTACCTTCAAGTATATTAGTGGTTTGGAGTGTCGAGTGAGTGAGATCAAACTAAGAAATCATATCGTTGAAGAATTGTTGAGAAGGACCATTTCCAAAAAAGTATGGGTGTAGCAGTTTTAATCAGAGACATGGAGAGTGAAGTTGTATTGGAGCATTCCAAGAGAATTCCAAACCAAGTAGACATGTGAATAAATTTTGACATTGACCCACTTTCAAACCTAATGAATCTCATAATCGCCCTGTTGGAGAGGTTGAAAGAATTGTAGATAGAATTCATATTAGTATAGTGTAATGTACAAACATTCAAGTTGGAAGCTCAACGTATTCTAACACAAATTAAGGTATATAATGTACCTAATCTAAAGTCTTGAGCACTCTGAGATGACTTTAAACTTGAAAGCACAACATGAGTTTTCATTATGAACTTATTATTATACATGTCTTCACTGGGATGGGTTTGTTTTTTCCCTAACATTACACCATACTTCAAATTGTTTTTGAAATTTTTAATTTTAATATTTTGAAATTTAAGTTTCCTGATGATGGACCCCCTTTGGGGTTTGAAACGTCGATGCAATGAACACAAAACTATGGATAATCCAGATCATACCACTGCAAAAAACTTCCACAGAAGCCTAAAATCTAACATAAGAACAAAATCACTTAAGATCATATGAGGTAGTTGTATTTGTGGAACATGTTTGGGTTAAAATGGTTCAAAATTTGTCTGGGTGACGAGTAAGAGACTTCCAAATGGAAAATTGTTGTAGATTTGGTGAGACAAATATTCATCTCAATCAATTATTCAATGAGAAGCTCAACATAGATATCACTCAGAGACCAACTGATAATTTGTGATAAAATGTCTTATAAAACTCTTGACCTCTTTCCTTTGCATTGACTTTTCCTCCTTTGCAACCCATCTCACCCTTTCAAAGAGACCACTACAATGAGTGGATTTCCATTTCTAGACACTTTGCCACTATCTCCTTCTTTGCTTAGGTTAGTTTCGTTAACCTTGGAACAAGATTCATACTGTTATATCGCGTGTCTCTTTGGAATGATCTTTCTTTTAGCCCTCTTTTAATGCTCATTAAACGATGAAAATCCTAACCTCCTTTTGTCCTCTTTTCACACTCTTTAAAATACATGAATATGTTGAATTATTTCCATTCTTTCCTACTTGTTAGTCAAAATGAAAGGTAGTGAGAAATATCTTATCTATTCTCACACTTAAGCCATGAGAAAGACACGAATGTACTTTTATTTCTTCTTTGAACTCACTACAAAACTCTTGAAAAAGACATTGCCTAGAGTATTCTTTCACCTCCTTTTCAGGCATATTAAAACTAAATGAAAAAGAGACTATCAAGCTCACTGATCTACTTTTTTGTGCTCACTAAACTATGAATAGCATCTACTATACAAAAAGGGAAACAGGGGAAGAGTCTTTTGTTTTGTCTTTTATCATGGAAATTATGTATCACAATTGAACATGACACTTGTTTGAGCCATTCTCTTACACTTGGTTTTTTTTGGTATTTAGAGCCACACCATTAGCTTGAATTGAATCACTCTTTTATTAATTTGGTATCACACTCTTGAACATGACACTTATTTGCGCCATTCTCTTACATTTTGCTTTTGTTGGTATTTAAAGCCACACCATTAGCTTGAATTGAATCACTCTTGTGTTGATTTGGTATCTCACCCAATTGGTCACCCTTCTAGTCTTTGGATTGTGGTGATGGCTCCTATGTAGCCATTGTGTCTGTATGGTATTCTACAGTCTAAGCTACCAGGTTCACATTTGTGTCGCTCCATTAAATTTTCAAGAGAATTCCTAACCAAACTCATCAGTTCTTTAGGTTCTACTGTCATAAACCTTATTTCGGTGTCAATTTCATGTTTTTGAAAATTTTTAATTTTTATTATTTTGAAATTTAAGTTTCATGCTTATCTTATTGTTAAGTAACAAAAGAAAAATCACTTGATATCATATGAAGTAGTTGTATTTGGGGAAAATGTTTGGGTGAAAATGATTCAAAAAATTGTTGGGAAATGAATGGGAGACTTCCAAATGGAAAATTGTTGTAGAGTTGGTGAGACAAACATTCGTCTAATTCAATTATTCGATAGTGGGAGACTTCCAAATGGAAATGTTTTGTAGAGTTCGTGATACGAATGTTCATATGAATCGATTATTTAATGAGGAGCTGAATGTAGATATTACTTTGAGTCTAAATGGTAATTTGTGATTAAATTGTATAAAGTGCTTGACCTCTTGCCTTTGCATCAACTTTTACTCCATCTTGCAACGCATCCTACCTTTTTAAAGATACCATTACAATGAGTGGATTTCCATTTTTAAACACTTTGCTACTATCTCCTTCTTTGCTTAGGTCGGTTTCGTTGATTTTGGAAAAATATGCATACCATTATACCACTTGTCTGTTTGGAACAATCTTTCTTTTGGACCTATTTTCATGCTTGTTAAACAATGAAAATCTTGACCTCCTTTTGCCCTCTTTTCACACTCGTTAAACTACATGAAAATGTCGAGTTATTTCTGTTCTTTCCTACTTGTTAGTCAAAATGAAAGCCAATGAGGAATGTCTTATCTATTTTCATGCTCACTAAACGATGACAAAGATACAAACGTACTTTTATTCCTTCTTCGAGCTCGCTATAAAACTCATAAAAAATACATTGAATCGAGTATTATTTTACCTCTTTTTCAGGCTTGTTAAAACTGAGTGAAAAAAAGACTATAGATATCACATGTCTTCTCCTTTTTGCTCACAAAACTATGAAGGGAATCCACTATACAAAAATGGAAATAAGGGAAGAGTATTTTGTTTTGTCTTTTATCATGGAAATTATCAATCACTCTTGGACATGACACTTGTTTCAATCATTCTCTTAGATTTGGTTTTTGTCAAGATTTAGAGCCACATCATTAGCTTGAATCAAATATTTTATTGATTTAGTATCTCACCTGATTGGTTACCCTTCTAGTCTCTTGGATGTGGTGATGGATCTTGTATTTCCATTGTGTTTGTATGGTATTATTCAGTTCAAGCTTCTAATTTCACATTTGTATCATGCCATTATACGTTCAAAGAAGTTCTAGCCAATTTTGAACATCTCCAAGTATCATTCTACCCTTTTTTTAGTCATCCTTGTATTAATCATGCATCAGTTCTTTAATTTCCACCATAAAAAACCTCATCTTGGTGTTAGTTTCATGTCGAATGATGGGGGATTTATCAAGGCATTTCTCTATCAAATTAGTCCCCATTCACACCAACACCTTATTTGGGATGTAGATCTGGAAATAATCTAGGACCTTAGAGATTGTAGTCTTGAGTGGAAAGTTTCCTCATTGTTGATAATTTGCTTTCCATGTTGACTAATTCTACAATTTCTTGATATCCGTTCATTCATTTTCACTTAGTAGATTGTGTTAGGTACCTTGGGAGCCCTTTTTATCATCTAAAAATACCCATCAATGATTGGTAATCATATGGCCCCCATGTATGATTGACATCAACTCATTCATTCACATGTAGTTGAGTCATACCATCAAGATGAGTCAAATATTTTGGGGCATGGGTATACCTTACTCATGCACATTTCTGAGTCCCACAAGTTGTACTAGATAATGTCTTACGTGTTGAAGAATGTAACTATTGTTGGTCTTCATAATTATATTTGAAATGTATTTGTAAAAAGAAAGAAAAATATTTTTTTATCAAATAAATTGGCTTATTAAAGCATGGGTTTCATGCTTGGGTCAATTTTTTTTAGGTCAAAGTATCCATTGAAGACTTCTAAGGTTTATGTTAAGTTTCCTTGTCCATGTCACATTGTAAAGAACCCTTCTTGGGAATTCTTTGTCAAGAAAGAAAATTATTTTATTGTAAATTAGGTCAATTAGGCCTCCTCCACAAAGTTGGCATCAAGGAAGAACAATTTGGCCTCATTAGAAGAATTCAATAACCTAAGATGACTATATATAAGCAACAACTCAACTCATTTGGAGGATATCTCACACAAGTTCTAATTGAAGTAGCTGGGAAAAATAAAAGGTGGATAAGAAGAGACTACTAAATCATATTGGAAGGTTGACTTGGTGGAGAAGGAAGGTCTATTGGTCTAGTGTCTTGGTCTATCTCATTTGGATTACTGAAGGAAGAGTTCTTGACTGGGTTTTCCCCTATATAGGGATATTTCCCTGGTTGTGCACCTACATCTGGTTTCCTTAATCTTCGTGTTTTGGTTTTGGTAATTGCTTGATGAAAAAAGATAAAAGAAGAACATAATAAAAACAATAATAACTTAAATAAATCACAAGTAATTATCAATAAGAGAAAAAATATCGCCTTTCTGATTTTCCAACATGGTTTCAAAGCTAAGGTGAAGAAGAAGAAAAAGGTAGCCTAAAGATATATTAAAGGAAAAAGGAGATTGAAGGAAGATCATTAAAGGGATCATATATGGGGATAGGCCTACTATCTACAAGAACTATGTCTAACTCAATGAAGGAAGAAAACAAACTAGAAGAAGCCTCCAACTACAAGGCATGGAAAAAGAGGATAGATATCATCCTTGAGAAGGATAAAGTTTTGGATTTAGTTCGAGGAAAATTCAAGAAGACTACAAATGAATCAAGTGTAGCAGAGAAATAAAATCTCAAATAAATTGAAATATTGTCCATGAACCTAATAGTGGATGGAGTAAAGGACAACCTCATTCCATATAGATCCAACATTGATTTATCTCAAGAAATGTATGAGGATCTATCCAAATTATTCACAATCAATAACATTGGTCAAATTTTAGGCCTCAAGAATGAATTAAGAACTATTAAGATGAGGAAGGATGATATTGTAGCATCCTTCTTTATAAGGATATCTAGAATCAAAGATGAAATTCAAGCAATAGATGTGTTATCAATCGGGATGGTGGGGGTTGGGTTGTGTCAACCATTCAACACAGCGTAACTATTTCAAACCATATTTTGATTAGAATTTAGCCCTTCCAATGTGAGAGGACTCTCTCAATGTTTCTTTTAAAAATACAGATGGATAACTCTGGTTTTCTATGTGATTTTTCAGGTAAAAGAGTGTGAGGACAACCACCATTGGGCATGGAGTCAATTAAAGAAAAACAACGACAAACAATATTGTTTTATGGAAGCTGAGGCATATTTGGTTTACTAATGTGGAAATGGACATTCAAAGTAATCAAAACAAATTGAAGGAAATTGGAGTAATGTAACATTGAATTCGAAGTAATCGAATAAGCTCTGAAAACTAATAACAAAGGAGCATGATAGGATAGGACTGAAACTGAAATGAAACTCATGTTAAAACAGAGTATGTTGCAATTGTATTTTCTATTAATTGAAAACAATACAACAATGGTTTTCTCACTACATCGATACCCCTTTATGCAGAGTCGAGAATCTACATATTTATAGATAAATATCTCTTTTACAAATTCTACCACCTGGGCTAGATTCCATTGATATCTATGAGATAAAATCCTATCTAATTAATAAAACTTTGAGCCTTCATAGAAATTTCTGTTACAACAGAGTTTGAATACAAATGGGTGTCGTATGAACAAAACCTATCTAACAGTTACAATTATTTAGGAAAATCAAACTCTTGTAGCATGGAACTTTATTTGTGGAAACTTGAACATCTATCCTCTATGTTTCGCATCCCTTTGTGTCTTGTTGCCCTCTTTTCTCGCATTCTATTTAATGACCATTATGCTGAAGAAATGCTGAAAAACACCCTCATTGTCTCACAGAGCAGAAGTGGAATAGATATTTTAATATTCATGATCTGGGCCATTGATCCGAGTTGATTTAACATGGGTCATTGATCTAGGCCATTTTACATCGCAATCACAACACATGAGAAGGTAATATTAACACTTTGGTAATTCCCCGATTTTCTGGATGTGATGGTTTATAGAACACATCACATAAAATATTGCATTCGGGAGGGTTCTCTCACATGGCAATCACAAGTTGGAAAGGACTTCGGGGAGGAGGAACTTATGACTTTGTGATGCCTAATTGTGATATCGCAATCAGTGGGAGAAGGGCTATCAAAATCAGCAGTAGAACAGATATTGCAATTGGCGAGGAGGAGGGATATTGCAATTGACATCGGAAACAGATATCGCAATCGGCTAGGAGGAGGGATATCGTAATCGGCAGTGAAAATAGATATTGTAATTGGCTTGGCAGAGGAAAGACTTGTGATATCACAATTGATGGGGGATGTTGAAATATGTGATATCGGCGGAGGGTTTTACAATATGTGATATCGGTGGAGGGGGCCAATCGGCAAGCAGGATGATATTGCAATTGGGAGCATAAGGGTTATGCGATATTGGCAGTGACAAATATCGTAATCAATCAGCGAGAGGAACTTGATTGTGATAGGTGGGAATCATTTGCGATAAGCAATATCACAATCACAAAAGGGAAAGGGGATGCACGTATATGTATTGCAAAGGGGAGAAGGGCCTACAATGATATGTTTTCAGGTCTAAGCCTTATAGAAGGACTATGGCATGTTTTATGAAGGTTTTGAAGTATTACAAAGAAAAATGTGGAAATGTGGCTAGAGTTAGAAATACAAAGGGATTACGACTAGAGTTGAAAAATGGGTTACAGCCAGAGTTGGAAATGGGTCTGTGGATGAAATGGGATCAGTGAGAGAAATGGGTTTTAGAGAATATGGGAATTTCTCCAAAAAGAAATTAGAATAGACCTGTCCTTCCTTCTTTAATCTCCAAATGTGAATCACAACAACCTCTTTCAAAAAAACAACAGATAGATGCAAATATCAGTGATCGAAAACCTTGACTAATAAAACTAAAAATTATTTCTAGTGGTTATCATGGATAACATTGGCTCCAATGGGGATGTTGTGCCCCTATGGTGTAGCAAAGAACCAACAAACTAGTTTCCTGACCATTGGGCTAATCCCATCTAAAGACTACATTCAAACCCACTTCACCAAACTAAAAAGCAAACTGCAAAATCTAAGTAAAGCTGAAGCAAATACTTGCCCAGTAATTTTATTCATGTACCTACTCTAATATGTGAAAATACACCTGCTTAATTCAAGAAATATAAAATCTTCAGTATAACCAAACAAAGAGTTGATCCAACACCTAGGCTCCTTGACTGTGCTTGAACAAAATCAGTAGTGGATCATATATTAGCAACTTAGAAATGAAATTGAATCCATCACTTTAGCTTGTAAATGGAAGGAACTTCACCTTCATTGATGACTGGATTAGACTTGAGGTAGAACTCATCTTGAAATTCTTCAAGCTACTTATTTGCAAGCAGTGCAGTCACCATGAAACTTCGATCTTCGGTATATTTTAAGAGTGGAGTCGCCAAGGTAATATCACAACCTTCGGAACTTTTGATTTCCTATTACCCTAAAAAATAAGAATGAAGATATTCAAAAAGAATCTCGGAAAAGGAGCTTTTTGGCTCTCGGTAGATGCACCAAAATGTTATCAATCGGGTTGGTGAGGGTTGGGCTATGTCAACCCTTCAACCCAGCATAACTATTTCAAACCGGCTTTTGATTGGAAGTTAGCTCTTCCAATCTGAGAGGGCTCTCTCAAGATTTTTTTTTTTTTTTTTTTTTTTTTTTAAATATAGATGGCTAACTCTAGTTTCGTATGTGATTTTTCAGGTGAAATAATGTGAGTACAACGACCATTGGGCATGGAGTCAATTAACAAAAAACAAAAACAAACAACATTGTTTTATGGAAGGTGAGGCATCTTTGGTTTACTAATGTGGAAATGGACATTCATAGTAATCACAACAAATTGAAGGAAATTGGAGCAATGTAACTTTGAATTCCAAATAATCAAATAAGCTCTAAAAACTAATAACAAAGGAGCATGATAGGATAGGACTGAAACCAAAATGAATCTCAGGTTAAAACAAAGTATGCTACAATTGTATTTTATATTAATTGAAAATAATACAATGGTTTTCTCACTACATCGACCCCCCTTATGCAAAGTCAAGAATCTACATATTTATAGAGAAAGATCTCTTTTACAAAATCTGTCACCTGGGCTAGATTCCATCCATATCTATGAGATCAAATCCTATTTGATTAATAAAACTTTGAGCCTTCATAGGAATTTCTGTTACAACAGAGTTCAAATACAAATGGAAGTCGTATGAACATAACCTATCTAATAGTTACAATTATTTAGGAAAATCAAACTATTGTAGCGTGGGACTGTATTTGTGGAAACTAGAACATTTGTCTCTTTGAAATCTTGTTGTGTTCTTTCTGGTAAAACTTGTTTAGAGTGCCTCGCTATCCTCTTTGTTTCATTGTCCTCTGTGTCTTTCTACCCTCTTTTCTCGCATTCTGTTTAATGACCATGCTGCTGAAGAAATGTCGAAAAACACCCTCACTATCTCACGAAGCAAAGAAGAATAAATATTTTAATATTCATGATATGGGTCATTGATCTGAGTTAATTTAACCTAGGTCATTGATCCAGGCCATTTTACATGACAATCGTAATAGATGAGAAGGTACTTTTAACACTAATTCATGGTAATTCCCTGATTTTCTGAACATGATGGTTTATAGAACACATCACATAAAATATTGCATTCGGGAGGGTTCTCACACATTGCAATCACAAGTCGTAAAGGGCTTTGGGGAGGAGGAACTTATGACTGTGTGATGCCTAATTGTGATATCACAACCGACGGGAGAAGGGCTATCGCAATCAGCAGTGAAACATATATCGTAATCTGTGAGGATGAGGGATATAGCAAGCGGCAATGGAAACATGTATCACAATTAGCTAGGAGGAGGGATATCGTAATCGACCGTAGAAACCAATATCACAATTGTTTAAGCAGAAGAAAGACGTGATATTGCAATCGGCGGAGGATTTTGTGATATGTGATATCAATGGAGGGTTTTGCGATCTGAAATATCGTCAGAGGGGGCCAATTGGCAAATGAGAAGATACCGCAATCGGTGAGCGGAAGGGTTTTGCGATATTGGCAGGGAAAGAAATATCGGAATCAACCAGTGGAGGGAGGAACTTAATTGCGATAGGTGGGAATCTTTTGCAATGACTGGAATAGACTTGCGGTAGAACTCATCATAAAAATTCTTCAAGCTATTGATCTGCAAGCAGTGGAGTCACCATGAAACTTTGATCTTCATTATCTTTTAAGAGTGGAGTTGCCATGGTAATATCACAACCTTCGAAACTTATGATTTCCTATTACCCTTAAAAATTAGAATGAAGAGATTAAAAAAGAATCTCGAAAAAGGATCTTTTTAGCTCCCGGAAAACACATCAAAATGTTATCAACCGGGCTGGTGGGGGTTGGGTTGTGTCAACCCTTCAACCCAATGTAATTATTTCAAACTAGATTTGATTGGAATTTAGCCCTTCCAATCTGAGAGGGCTCTCTCAATATTTATTTTTAAAATACAGATGGCTAACTCTAGTTTTATATGTGATTTTTCAGGTGAAAGAGTGTGAAGATAGCCACCATTGAGCATGGAGTCAATTAAAGAAAAACAGCAACAAACAACAATGTTTATAGAAGCTGAGGCATATTTGGTTTACTAATGTGGAAATGGACATTCATAGTAATCACAACAAATTGAAGGAAATTGGAGCAATGCAACATTGAATTCCAAGTAATTGAATAAGCTCTGAATATTAATAACAAAGGAGCATGATAGGATATGACTAAAACTAGAATGAATCTCAGGTTAAAACAGAGTATGATGCAACTATATTTTCTATTAATTGAAAATAATACAATTGTGTTTTTATCAATACATAGATCCCCCTTTATGCAGAGTCGAGAATCTACATATTTATAGAGAAAGATATCTTTTACAAAATCTGCCACCTGGGCTAGATTCCATCAATATCTATGAGATAAAGTCCTATATAATTAATAAAACTTTGAGCCTTCATAGGAATTTCTATTACAATAGAGTTCAAATACAATTGGTAGTCATATGAACAGAACTATCTAACAATTACAATTATTTAGGAAAATCAAATTGTTGTAGTATGGCACTATATTTGTGGAAACTCGAACATCTGGCTCTTCGAAATCTTAATGTTTTGTTTTTGGTAAAACGTGTTGAGAGTGCATTGTTGTCCTCTGTGTTTTTATACCCTCTATGTCTTGCTGCCCTCTTTTCTCGCATTCCATTGAATGACCATGCTATTGAATAAATGTTAAAAACACCCTCAATGTCTCATGGAGTGGAAGCAGAATAGATATTTTAATATTCATGATTTGGGTCATTGATCCAAGCTGATTTAACCCGTGTCGTTGATCCAGGCCTTTTTACATCGCAATCACAACACAGAAGACGGTACTTTTAACACTGATTAATGGTAATTCCCCAATTTTCTAGACATGATGGTTTATAGAATGCATCACATAAAATATCACATCTGAGAGGGTTGTCACACATTGCAATTGCAAGTCAGAAAAGACTTCGGGGAGGAGGAACTTATGACTGTGTGATACCCAATTGCAATATCACAATTGGTGGGAGAAGGGCTATCGCAATCAAGAGGGGAACAAATATCGTAATCAACGAGGAGTAGGGATATCACAATCGGCAGAGGAAACAGATAACATAATTGACTAGGAGGAGGGATATCGTAATCGATAGTGGAAACATATATCACAATTGGCTAGGCAGATGAAAGACTTACGATATCGCAATTGGTGAAGGATGTTGCAATATGTGATATCAGCGAAGGGTTTTGTGATATGTGATATCGACAGAGGGTGCTAATCGGCAAGTGGGGAGATATCACAATTGGGGAGAGGAAGGGTTCTGCAACATCGGCAGGGAAAGAAATATCATATTTAGCCAGTGGAAGGAGGAACTTAATTGTGATAGGTGGGAATCTTTTGTGATATGCAATATCGCAATCGAAAAAGGAAAAGGGGATGAGTGGATATTTATTGCAAAATGGAAAAGGGTTGGCAGCGATATGTTTTTGGTTCTAAGCCTTATAAAAGGACTGCGGCATTTTTTATAAAGGTTTTGAAGTATTACAAAGGAAAATGTGGAAATGTGGCTAGAGTTAGAAACACAAAGGGATTACGGCTAGAGTTAAAAAATGGGTTAAAACTAGAGTTGGAAATGGGTCCACGGATGAAATGGGATGAGTGAGAGAAATGGGTTTTATAGAAAATGGGAATTTCTCCAAAAAAATTAGAATAGACCTGTCCTTCCCTCTTTAATCTCCAAATGCGAAGCACAACAACCTATTTCAGAAAAACAACAGATAGATGCAAAGATCAGTGATGGAAAACCTTGACTAATAAAACCAAAAATTATTTCTAGTGGTTATAATGGATAAGAAGATGAAATTGTACCCAAAAAAGAGCTCGTAATTACTTCCCTTCTAGGACTACCAACATCATGGAGTGCCTTTGCATCAAGAATAAATAGTTAAAAGGATACTCCAACATTTGAACAAATGTGGAATGCAAGTGGTCAAAAATAAGCCATAATATCGTTAGTAAGCAACAAGAAGGAGGATGAAGAGGGGAACATCTCAAATTCCTATTCTATTCATCACAAGAAAAAGGAAAAATTCAAGAAGTACAAAGGACCAAAGAAGAAAGTAGACCTATCTAAGATCAAATGTTACTGTTGTCACAAGATGGGTCACTACAAAATTCATTGTCTAGAGAGTCAAGGAATAAGAAGAGAGATAGGGATCAAGTAATTATTGTTAATGAAGCTTCACCAAAGAAGAGCAAGATGGAAGAATCTGAAGTCAAAGACTTATTTTCGAGGTACTCTTAGGTACTTTATCCCTTACATATCATGCTATTCTAAGTTTCAAATTGTTTTCCTTTATGTTTCAATTTCTAGAACTTGTAGGTCTAACATGTCTTATTATAACACCTTTTATTTTTAGTTGTAGGTTTTCCTTCAAGATTATATGAAGAGGGAGCCTCAACCAATTTATCAAAAGATAAGTATTTGTTTCTTTATTTCATATTTTCATGTTTGGTTTCTCACATCAAGATTTGTTTGAATTATATGTTAATAACCTTTTATATTTTCCATGTTAGGACAGATTGTTGAATACTCAAGGGTTATGGAGAAGACTTCAAAGGATAGACTTGAAGCATGGAAGAAATTTTCCCCTACCAGATTTAATGTCATACAAGGTTTGTTAAGTAACAACTTGAGGTATATCTTAAACTATAAGCTTTTTTGTAAAGTTATCTTCATCCAAAAGGTACAATCATTCTTTCTTTTAAAATTTGTTTTACATTGCTAACATCGTTATGTCTAGGGTTTTGAATCACAAATATTCTTGTTAGGGTGATTATTCATTAGATTTAATCTACCCTCATTATATTATCATTCTTGTGGAACCCTAAAAAGGTTCACCGTAAAACCCTAACCTAAGGGTATTGTTAATCAAGGTTGTCATCAATGTCAATATGGCAGTGTTTGTGATGGAAAATTCTTGTGATCATAATGTTCCCCATGGAGGACCCAAGGAATGAATACAAAATATGGATTATCTATATATATAGATATATAGATATACATATATATATATAATATAGTATATATATAGACATAATAGAAGTAGTAGACCCAAGGACGAAATCCAAGGAGAAGTAGATCCGTGAAGTAACAAGAGCAAGAAGCCAAGGAGGAAAGCCATCAAAGAGTAGCCATTGGAAATCACAAAGAAGCCACAGGAAAGTCAAGCCAAGTGTAACAGTCTATTACAATATGTTTTTATTGAAATATCACATATGCTCAAGAGTAAGAGCCATATTGTAGAAATATTAGAGGTGTTAACATATCAGAGGAGTTAACATATCAGAGGAGCTAACATATCAAAGGAGTATTGTGGAGTATCGAAGGAGTTAACATATCAGAGGAGTTAAGATATTGAAAGAGCTAAGGAACATCTGAGTAATAAGTCATGGAAACTCTTTAAATTCCACAACACATCGGAGAAAACATATCGTCAACTTTATCGGTGGTTCTATTATATGCCACTGCTTAAAACCCCCGATTGCGATATGTAACACGAACCCGATAGCCCCATTACAATACATCTTAATATGACATCGTATCTACCACATTTCAAGTCTCTTTAAAGCCTTTCCACATTGAAATCCACCAATTACGATAAGTATTGTGGACCCGTTGCACCATTATAATATGTCCTAAAGAAATCTCGCATATGTCGCATATCACAAGTCTTGAAGAGATGTCACTATGGCAAACCACCGATTACGATAGAATTGTGGAACTGACAAATTTACTAACAACTGTTTAATATCACATCACATCTACTCTGTTGGAAATAGGGGCATCGATAATGTTATATCATGAAGCCAAATGTTTATGATTGTAAGAGTGTTATGAAGTTGCGATTGCGATTTAAGCAGTGACATGGCATGTGGGACTGCCAGACATCTATTATAATATGAATGTTCATAAATAAATAGTTTTATGTTATATTTGTAATGTGAGACCCCATATACAAGTCGATCTCTTCTCCAATGAACATATATTTTGGGTATTGATGAGATTCATATATATATATATATATATAATATATATATATATATATATATATATATATATATATATATATATAATATATTATAATATATATATATATATATATATATATATATATATATATATATATATATGTAAGTAAGTTAAACGCTCCACCTCGAGAAGGGAATTGAGCTCAGGCATCTATCACTGAGACAAAGGACAATTCACAACTCATGAACATGAAGGAACAGAAGAAAGAAAAGTTGAAGGTTGAGTGAGCGAAAGAGGAAGCCAAAGATCGAGTGAGCATAGAAGGAAGCTGAAGGCCCAGTGGAAGAAGAAGGAAGCCAAAGGTCGATCATTCTGTTGATTGGGTTATTCATTGAAAGGATAAGACCTAGAATGAATCCGTAGAAGCGCAACCCACGATTTGATAAAAATATTGCATAGACAGGGTTATTTCAATTGAATACACAACCTGTAGCTGCAACTGTCACCCTCTGAAGCAGTTACTCTTGAAGCCTCACTCCCAAAGTAGTTACTATGATAGTTAGGACAGATGGTTGCAACAAAGAGCTGTATTTGTGCAGAGCTTAGTGCAGTTCATTGTAGACACATTGAAGTTGTGTGAAGAATATTGAAGACCATGATGTATTAGTCATCATGAGGTGACCTTGAAGAAGTTTTGTTTGGGTGAGATGAAGAGCAGTGGTGACACCTTCATGTGAAGAAAAAGGTTGTCATTGATGATGTTATGTGGAGACTAAGTGAAGGTGTAGCTGAATATTGATAGGGCTTGTTGAAGAAGACATTGGGAGCCATGAAGTATAACCAAACATATCTTTATGAAGTAAAGCTAAGGGTTGGAGCCCAAGAGGTTGGAGCCTCAAAGATACAAGATTTGTGCCTTGAAACATAGCATTGGAGCCCTAGAGGTTGGAGCCTCAAACAGACAAAGTTGATGCCTTGGAAGATAGGGTTGGAGCCCTAGAGGTTGGTGCCTCAAAGTGGCAAGGTTGGGGCCTTGGAAGTCCAAGTCGGTACTTGGGAAAATACAAGTTGGAGCCTGGGAGATAGAATATTAATGTCTTCATCTAGGGTGGGAGCCCTACACAAATATTGTACTTGATTTATTGAGATTAATAAAAGTATTTAGTTTTATTGTTCATTTTGTGTTCTAATTATAAGTGATCTAACTGGTAAAAATAACAATTGAAAAAAAATACCAATTCACCCCCCCCCCCCGTATTTCCAACAATTGGTATCAGATCCAATACCTTCACTAAAAGCCTAAGACCTTGAAGTTTGATCAATTAAAGCACAAATGGTGAAGCCAAGGAAGAAAGTCTCTAATCCTCCTAAAGATATGTCTCCCTCAACCACTAAAGTTGAAATCAATCAATTTGTGAAGGCTCCATTGTTCAATGGAAATTTTGATATATTGGAAGCAAGAATGAGAAATTTCTTACAGACTCAAGGTACTGAAATCTAGAAATCAGTGATTGCTTACAGCATGATGGATGGAGAATCCAAGGAGTACAATGCAAAAGCAATAAAGGAAATCTTGAATGGACTACAAAATCCTATAAAGGACAATTTAGGAAAGTGTTCGTCAACAAAGGGTATATAGGACAAACTTCATGACCTTCACTCAAAAGGAGCATTGACCATGACCACTAGTCAAGAAGATGATGGAAAGCAAGAAGGAAATCCAAAACTCATCTTGGAAGCTGAAGATAAGAGTGATAAAATCAAGGCCAAACAAGACCTAGAAGATGAAGAAAACGAAAAATATTTTGAAGAAGATCTCCTCACTAAACTTATGGCTTCCATGGAAGAGATTATCAGTTTGAAAAAGGAAAGCGAGGAACTTAAGAAGAAAGCACTAGGTGGTGACCAAGACCAAACAAGGAAGGAAATTGACCTTGTCAAGCTTCAAGCACAAGAAAGAAATGAAGAGATTTCCAAGCTTGAGGAGGAATTTCATCAAAACAAGAGAAAGCATCATGAAGAATTCACATCCATGAAAAATCAATTAGATAAGGCAAAGAAAAGAGAATATACCTTGTCAAGCCACCTTAAACAAAGGCACAAACGCTTGAAAAAACTTGAAGCAGAGATTGTTCAATACAAGGAAGAGATATCCTCTCTTAAAACTCAACTAGAAGAAGCAGGAAAGCTAGTAAAAGGAGTTGAGAAGACAATGGAAGCATTGGAAATCATAGAAGGACAGGTTTATGAAGCAGAAAAGGAGAAAAACACCATGAGATGTCAACTAAAAGCAAGATGAAGAAATATTTAAACTAAAATGTGACCTCAACCTTCTCAAGGATGAAACATGTAAAGCTACAAGAATCATGGAAGAAATGGAGAGTAGTCTAGCTAAGGAAAACGAAGAGATTTTTAGAATGAAATCAGATATCATCTCCCTTAAAACAAAATAAAATGAAGCAACTTATATGAAGGAAGAGATTGAGAAACAACTTGCTAAGGAAATTGTGAAAGATTGGAAGAAGAAATTGCCTCTGTTGGAAAAAATATTGAAGGAATGGAAAAAATCTTGAAGAGCTCTCAAGCCTTCAATGACATGCTCAGCCATAAAAGATCCCCATTTGATAAATCAGGTCTTGGCTTTGAAGGAGAATCCTCAAGAAAGAATGATAATGCTTCAAACAACGAGGATGTGAGGAAGCCAGAAAGAAATGTTAATGCTCCTAGTTCCAGCAAAGGCAAGGATAAGAGTCAAGTCAACAATGAAGGAAGTCTCGTTCCAAGAAGAAATGCAGACAGTGTCAAGGATGCAAGAAGAAATGGTTATAATCAAAGGATCTCAAGGAAAAAATATTTCATAAGTACATCAAGGAAATATCCATCTCCTGGGTACCAGAGTTTATTTCTTGCGTATGATTATGCTTGTACAAACTTTGGACACATGACAAAATATTGTAGGGCATATAAAAAAGATAGATGTTTTGATCCCCGACAATATCCAAGAACAAATTTTGCAATAACTCATGAATTATTATTCATGAACAACATAGAATGCTTCAAGTGTCATAACATTGGTCATATGGCACATGATTGTAACTTGATTTGGGCTCCTCACAAGCTAGATCCATGCCAGAGAAGAAATTTATACAAGTATGGTGAAAGAAGCAAACTGGATCTGAAAATATCTTGAACACTCCCACGAACAACACATGTTGTTGACTTGATGAAGATATCCTTGATATTCTAAGTGTTTGATAATGGGATTCTACGAAAAAGAGACTATGCATACAGTTAGGGGGAGCTTGTGATTCTTGATCATTATTGCAGAAGCTATCCATGAAATGGTTCCTATGAAATCCTTGATAAGCTATATTGACAATCATTTCTTGATAGATCATTTCTCAGGAACACTCCTTAGAAAGAAAATGATATCTTATCTATCCATTGGACTGTTGTTGAAGATTTTTTCCACTTGATCACTACGAATAAATTGGAGCATCAGAGAAGGCCATATAATGCTAAAGAAATGGGGCAAAGTGTTGGCATTATGTTCCTGGTATGTTTATATGTTACAGATGTTGTACTTGATGGCAACACCCATGGCAAGGCTCTCAATATGATGAAAATTAAGAAGTACGTAGGAGAACAATTCAGAAGATGCGTACACGCAGGTACGCTGTGTAGGGACCGCGGCCAGACACGCAGGTCAGCCGTTCAGGAGGCGCGTACCCCCAGTGCACTCATTTCAAGGCAGAGAAAAGCACACGTGGGGTTTCTTATGTATTTAGCCGACGGTATTTGTGTTATTATGGTTTTGGCTCGTGGTATTGATCCGTGATTTGAGGAAGAAGCTTGACTATATAAAGCAAAGGAGATCATTTGGCTTGAGTATGCTTTTGGGTTGAACATCTTAAGATCTGAAATATTGGGTTCTTGGTTTAAAAGCTTGATCTATAAAAGAGAAGTTGAAGGCGAATCTGTGAAGGGTGATCTCTCGAGCGTAAGATCAGATCTGAGCATCTGACTGTATTTCAGCCCTAATCAGAGGTACGTAGGTGATTAACGGTGCGAGTGCGTGGGTACGCAGAGGCGACGAAGGGGCAGTGTGTGGGTACGCAAAGGCGACGAAGGGGCAGTGCGTGGGTACGCAGAGGCGACGAAGGGGCAGTGTGTGGGTACGCAGAGGCGACGAAGGTGCAGTGCGTGGGTACGCAGAGCCAGAGTGGTTCAGGTGTGTACGCACAGTAAGCGTACGCGGCGCGATAGTCTTTCTGGATGCGTGCCTACTATGGCAATACGCGGCGCGATAGTGCATTTGGGTGCGTACTGTACGTAGAGAAGGAGAAGAAGCAGTGCATGGTCACGCAGTGCAGCAGAAGGAACTCTGCGGGTATACGCAGAGAAGCAGAGGGTGAAGTGCGTAGCAACGCAGGCCAGTGAAAGGAAAACTGCGTATCTGTCTTAAGATCTTCTGTTGACTGGATTTTTCTGTTGAAAAGGTGTTCTGGGTTTAGTTCTATTATTATTGATCTGATTACTGCAGATGACTGTGTAAATTACATGTACTTGATGATCGTTTGATGTATATGGATCCAGTTTGAAAATTTATGAAAAGTGGTCCTTGAAAAGAAGTAGGGGGTTGTAGCTCCCTTCCAGGAGAGACTGGAAAACGAGAGAGAGTTGTAGCTCTC
>APFE030703821.1:87076-128102 GCA_000404065.3 Pinus taeda | reverse complement strand
CCCCCCCCTCTCAGTATCATTTTCAACACAAAGAACTTTGTTGTTGTTATTATAGAAGTTGAATGTCTCGACTCAGGGATATGATGTAAGAATGGGTAAATTATGGACATGATAGAGGCAACCTTCAAACAAATATATACATCTAGGAATGGAGCTTGAAGCAAGAGCAGTTGGCAGCATCTAACATAATTGAAGCATTGAAAAAAGTTGTCAATTAGTAGAAAGAATTTAAAAGACAGTCACAGATTGGATATCAAAATCTACTAGTGGAGATAATGTTGGGAACGGGCACCCTGGGGGTCAATTTTGGGGTAGAAGGCCCGAAGTTTGTATAAAGAAATGTAAAGTATCTACATTTTATGGTCATGGAGCGTGAAGATATCTAATGTCAAAAAGCATTTTCCACCCTTTGTCTAGATAGGTTGTGTCAGTTTTTGAGATTTTCCCTTGGTCCGCGGACCATGGGATTGTATGAAAAGAAGGTCTTAGACGAGTCTAAGGGGGTGAGGAAGTGAAGTAGAAATACTTGATGATTCTGTAAAGAGCTAAGAGAGAGAGTCTTAGCATAGGAAGAGGCTTTGCAGCTGAGTGCACAGAGGCCTAGGGTAGAAGTCTGCAGCTGAGTGTGCAAACCCCTACAACTGTGTGTGCATGGCAAATAGAGTTTCTATTGAGAATCTGAATCATCAATAAAGAGAAGTATTATGGAATTCTTGTGTATGTTTCATCTGTGTGTGCGTTATTTTACTTCTGCTTTGAATGTTGCAATTATGCTATGTTGAACACTGGGTTTATGAATTAATTCTATATTGATGCATGAATATATGTATTTTACTTTGTCATATGAACGCAAGTAAGAATATATTTTTACGTGAAGATAAATGTAATGCATGTTAAAGTTAACTAATACCTATGCTAATATGGGTAAACACAGAAGTAAGGATAATTGCAGAGGCATGTAAGCACCTGATCTATCTATTTAGGGTCTGTGAAGGACGATCAGAGATTTTTGTAGAGGATCCAAGGAAGAAAAAGAGAAGTACATTGATAAGCCCTAAAGGGCTTATCGATCTGTGCGAAGGTAGAGAGAAGGTCTAAAAACTAACATCATAGCCATCTAAGGGTGTGGAAACTCGATTCCTACATCCCCACATACTGCTTCGGGTCAGACTTCAGTCCACACTCCGCAGATTGATGCCAAAAGGGAAAGTAGTGTAGGGATTTGCTTGGCTGCTTAATGCTTAACCTAGGTTAGGGCCCATCAAGCCAACAAATGGTTCTGTTGTTGGGACCGGGATTTGCATAATGAGATGTGTGATTTCGCATCATTGGAATCCAACTAAGAAAGAGATCGAAGACTGGTTGGATAGAAAGACCCACAAATTCGTGGCACAAGAGAACAGGAATCCACGATTGACAAAAGACCAGTGGTTGGACAGATATTTGTACACAGAAATACATGAAAACTTGTTCTATTCCTTCTCGGTTGAGTTATACGAGTGGAACGTGAATTTGACAGATGGCCAAGAGAGGTGGAGGCTTGAAAATCAAATCACTGAAGTTAGTGCAGATATTGGAAGCCTCTGAAGATAATATCACACGTGTTGTCGAGCATTGGCTCGACTGCATCATAAGAGAATTTGTGACAGATTTCGTAGTCGACACTTCTATCAGTTATAGTGAAGCACAGCGCTGCTTCTTCAAAGGACCGTGAGGTAAGTATTTGAAGTCACTAAATACTTGGATTAAGATGCTCTTGTGTGAAAAATAGGTCATGTAGTTACCTTGATGTTTGGAGCTACGTGAAGTGGAAGGTATTTCAGGGATAGAGGAAGAAAAGGTCCTCAGTATAGCCCCATGATTGAACCTTCTTTGAGTGACGACAAGGAGCAGTGCAGTCTTCTCCACTGAGCGCTATTCCGCTGATATGACAAAGGTTCCCACAAATACTTACATTTCCTCCCTCCTAGTCCCATCCATCCACACCATCTTGATCCTCACCTCCACCACTCACTGCACTGCCCACACCATCGCCACCTCCACCACTGTTCAATATGGAGAACTCTATATAGCTACCTGTATTCAAGGGCATAGGAAATGAAGATCTGGACCATTTTTGGTTCATCGCGAAGGTTGTATGGGAATCTTAGGGCATCACGGATGACCAAATGAAGAAAGCCACACTGGTTAGTGATTTACAGGACCTTGCACTGACATGGTACATTAAGTACAGTACTAATAACCCAACGTCTACATTGGAAGATATCCAGGTTGTGCTAAATATAGAATTCAGTAGACCTAAGTCTCAAGCGCAATCAATTGTAGGATTCAAGGAGATCATGATGAAGCCTAGGGAGATGCCCTGGGAATTGGATCAAAGATTGAAGTGTATGATCTGTCAAGCCAACAGGAACCTAACTAATGGTCAACACCGCGAATGGTTTGTGACCTCGCTCCTACCCCACCTAAGGGTTGTGCTATCACAACAGAAGATTGGGACCCAGGAAGAAGCTCTGGAAATCCTGATGAGACTGCATGAGACACCAATTAAGGATGTTAATCTGAGGATTCAGCAGATTCACGTACAGTTGTAGAACCTTTGCCTCGAAATGCAAAGTCTGAAGAAAGACAGAACAGCTCAGCCAAAGGCACACGAAGAATTTTGGTGCCTAAAATGTAAAGGTCAAGGGCATGATAAGGATCACTGTCTAGTCTTTGTGAACTATGTTACAGTAGGGGGACCAATGCCTCTAAGGCCGGAGGCTACGGTAGGGCCAAGTGAAGGGCCTGCACTATGGTGCGCTATATGCCAAGTAGTTGGGAAACATGCGACTGACAATTGCCATTTGCTGCATAAATTCGTACAGACACCACAATAGCTCTTCTACAATTTCTATCATTTAGTAGGTCATGACGAGCACAATTTTTGTAGCTACGAATTAATGATGGACATGACACATGCATACAGGGTGCAGACAAAAATGCGAACTCCGGACCAAGGCATTAGGGGAACACAAGATGAGTATCAAGGGCACAACCGAGGCCGAGGTGTAGGGGATCCTGGTAGAGGTCGAGGGAAACTTATTTATTACAATTGTGGAGTACCAAGACACTACGCGAGAGACTGTCCAAAACCGACGTGACTCACATCCCGCTATTGTACTCAGTTTGACCATGTGACTAAGGACTGCCCTATATTGTTGGCTAAGATTTGCGAAAATGGGGGGCAGCCTCCGTAGCCAACGCAGAACCTCCTGATGATGAGGGTTGAGCCTCATGAGGAGGACCCTAAAGTAAAAATTATGCTACAAAGTGGAATTACAACAGGCGAGGATAAAGGGAAGCAACCTACAGAAGGTGAGTGGGTCCGCAAAGCACCAAAAAAGGAGACTAGGTTTATTCTGGGGTGTGCAAAAGAAACATTTATGGAAGCAAGGGAAAATTTTGCTGAGGCCTCTACCTCGGGAAGTTAGGAGAAATCAGTTGAAGAAATGGACCTATCCATGATTACCACGTTCTTAGAGACCTACATGAAACTACTCTGCGATAGTAGGGTTGTGAAAGGACTACAAGAACTGATCAATCGATGCACTGGCAAGGATGATGCTACTAGAAAACCACACATAGTCAGAAAGCTTGGCAAGCATAAGGCAAGGACTAGACATAAGATGATACTCACCGCACAGATAGGGGAATATGAAATGGACCAAGTTATCTTGGATCTGGGGTTTGACATGAATGTTTTGCCAAAACAAACATGGGAAAGAATGGGGAAACCTATGCTCCAGTGGTCTCTGATCCAGTTAAGAATGGCGAATCAATAGAAAATTATCCCAATGGGGAGGCTGTAAGGGATAATGATTGACATCGAAGGTGCGAGTAAATTGATAGATTTTGAAGTAATAAAGATTATGGCTGATAGGAATCCCTACCCTACACTCCTTGGAATCGACTAGGCCACTGACATGAATGGGGTAATCAACCTCGTGAAGCAGAAGATGATATTTGAAAATAAACCACTCCACATAGTGGTGCCACTAGATCCTGCAGAAGGACCGTGCTATACAAAACCAGTCCATGATTGTGAAGGTGATGAGGATTTGGACCATATTTACAAGATAATGGTGCGAGACCAGGATTGGGTAAATCCGACAGTAGACAAATGCATTTCATGGGACCGCAAGAGCTCCTACACATCATATTCGAACGAAGAAATAGAGCACTAATAGAACCAGTTGCATGAAGTATCTACGTTGCGTTTCGATATGATGACCAAGTCATTACGTTGCGTATCATAAGAAGTAAGGAATCTACCTTACTATGATGGGCTAACTGACGTTGATCACTTTTTCGATGCATTTGAAAGAGAAGT
Source organism: Pinus taeda (assembly GCA_000404065.3). NCBI lineage: Eukaryota > Viridiplantae > Streptophyta > Pinopsida > Pinales > Pinaceae > Pinus > Pinus taeda. Next base: position 123,730 of record APFE030703821.1, on the reverse strand, counting down.
GTTAGAGAAGCATTGCTTCCAAGCCTTGGATTGGGTGCTACATGCTACACCTATAAGATGGTGGGGTATGCACAAGGATAATTTCAGTGATTAGCGCAAATATAGGAGGATGATGAGAATACGTTTTGGACAGCCGAAAGTATGGATGACAAACAAGTATGATGGAAGGGATGATCTACGTGATCACCTGGCCAAATGGACTAAGGCTTATGGGGCAGAACCCTAGCCTAAATGGGTGCATCTGTTTTGTCATACCGTGGATGTCATACCAATGAATTAGTACTTAGAAACAGAGCTCCGTCATAGCACTGAAGAATCGGACATTTTGTGCTAGGGGTTTATAATGATGTTCAGCTTTGAGGATGGGTTTGGCTGTATTGACGTGGTGCTACAAGAGGTTAAAGAAGTGATATTTAGGATACCATAGAATCCTATGGACCTAATTCAACCTAATTGGACTACCCAGCTAAGCCATGTACTAGAATACTATAACGTGACCGTTGAAGAAGAAGATGAGGATCCCAAAAATATTAATATTTTGGAAATTGAGGGTCACCACGACATTGAAGGGCCGCAGATAGAAGATCTAGACATAACCACGCCACTAAAAACTAGATAGGTCAACATCGGCATAGTGTTGCATGCGAGATCCCCCTAAGGCAAGTTTTGGGGTTTAAAGCCCAAGTTTTGACTAAGTCCGATGTAAATACTCCGTAATTTGTGGGTGGAGAACACGAAGTTGTAATTAAGTCATAGGGTTGTCTGCCCTTACTTTTGTAATGTAGTGTCAACTTGAAAGTTCTACCCATGGTCCATGGACCATGGGATTGCATAAATAGAGTGAGGCTCTAAGTGTGAAAGAAAATTGAAGATCGAAGATCTAATGATGAAGCATTGAGTCTAAGTGTAAAGTCAAGTCTTTGGGTTGTAGAGTAGGAGAAGGCTCTGCAGCTAAGTGCGCAAAGGCCTAGTAGTCCGTAGCTGAGAGCACGGACCCCTATAGCTAAGTGCGTAGGGAAGGTTGAGTTTGTAACCGATTGAAGCATTAATAAAGAGAAGTTTTACATTATTTCTGTGTATCTTTTCCTATTTTATGCATTGAAGTATATTGGGTATGAATTGCAAGTTTATTGTTTATTTTCTATGCGAAATTATATGAATGTGTTGAATAAGTGAACATAAGATAAAGTATTTGTTTACACGGAGATAACTAACTGTTATAAGAAGATAAGTAAGATTTGTGGCATAACTTAGGGAAATAGCAGAGAATGCTACTTTAGCAGCGTGAAGGCTCCTCAGCGATTGGTTAGGGTTGCACGAAAGTGAGTATAATAGAGCGCAAAGGACTCACAGGTCAGGAAAGTGCACGAAGTGACCTACGCGAAGGTACTCATAGTTGGACTAAATCGACCCCTCAGACATCTCAAGGGTGCAGAAACTTGGTTCCAGCATCCCCCCCATACTACTTCAGGTGAGACCTCAGTCCGCACTCCGTGGGATGTTGCCAAAAGGGCCAGTAGTCTAGGGATTTGTTTGGCTAAATAACTCCGAACCTGGGTCAGGCCCCCTCAAGCCAACAAATGGTTATGTTGCCAGGACCGAAATTTGCATAGAGATGTCTGATGTCATATCATTGGAATCCAACTAAGAAAGAAATTGAAGGTTGGTTGGACAGGAGAATTCATGAGTTTGCGGCATGAGAGAACAGGAATCCATGACTATCAAAGGAAGAGTGGTTAGACTACTACCTATACATAGACATCCACGAAATTTTCTTTGCATCTTTCCCTACTGAGTTGTACGAGTGGATTATGAAGCTAGTAGATAGCCAAGGAAGGTGGAAGTTGAAAATAGTATTGTGTGGACCCTAGAGTTGGTCTGCAGATTGGAAGCATCAGAGGATAAGATCATGCATGATGTTGATCACTGGCTTGATCAAATTATAGGAGGATTCATTACTGAGTTCGCAGTAGATACTTTAGTTAGCTATAACGAGGCTGGGTGACACTTTCTCAAAGGACTACGAGGTAAGTACGTAAATTCTTTGAATACTTGGATTAAGATTTTATTGTGTGAAAAGAGGGTTATGCAATTACCATGATGTCCGGAGCCACGTGAAGTGAAAAAACCTATAGAAACGAAGTAAGGGACCAGAGAATAACCCTTTGATTTCACCTCCGCCAGGGGACGAGGGAGAGCTTGCGAAGGTATCGCTGTGAAGTGTGATCAATTTGATAAGGCAGAGGATTCCACACACACCACCCCCACCCACACCACCACCATCTTCATTGCCTTCACCTGTACCACCTTCGTGACCACCACAAGTCAATATGGCAAGCACGATAAAGCTGCCTGTGTTCAAGGGAGTAGGAAATGAAGATCCAAACCAGTTTTGGTTCATAATAAGAGCCATGTGGGAAGCGCATGGGGTTACAGAAGATAATATAAAGAAAGTGACGTTGGTCAGCACTCTATAGGATCGTGCACTGACCTTGTATATTAAGCATTCTAATGACAATCCGAATGCGGGGATCACAGATATCCAAATTTCTCTGAACATAGAGTTTAGAAGGCTAAAGTCAGAGGCGTAATCGATCATTGGATTCAAAGAGATCATAAAGCTACTAAGCGACACTCCTTGCGAGTTAGATCAGAGACTGAAGTGCACAATTCGTGAATCTAAAATGACTTTGATGGATGGAAAACACCGCGAATGCTTTATAGCCTCGCTAACACCGCATTTGAGGAACGCGTTGTCGCAACAAAGGTTAATGACTCAGGCAGAGGCCTTGGAGACCCTGATACAGATCCTAACTTGGGAGTTCAACATATCCATGCACAGTTGAAAAACTTATGCCTTGAGATGCAGAGTCTGAAATAGGACAAGACAGCCCAACCAGAAGTGTGCGAAGAGGTATTGTGTGTTAAATGTAAGGGTCAGGGTCATGACAAGGACCACTGCTCATTGTTCGTAAATTACCTCGTGGGAGGAGGACCAAATGTCGTTAAGACCAGAGGTGTTGGGTGTGGAGCCTGATTATCTTCTGTATTCAAAGGTATCGCTGCATTGGACCCTAGTTCGTAATGGGGCGGCAACGCCACTTGTAAAATATTCGTTGCAAGGGGGGTCCAGAGGGGGGCGACTGCGACCTTTGGGAGCCCCCCCCCCCTGGTAGGGGGACTGGGGGAAACACCCCCGAAGCTAATAATAGATGTAAAATTGCACTGTAAAATGTTGTAATTTTGTAGTCAATCTATGTCGTTCATTAGGCAGAGATTTGACGGTAGAAGTTATGTTTTAGGGTTTTTTGCCCTAGAAGGCAACCCCTCACTATATATGAGGGAATTTTATTGTGTCGATGTATATATGTATTATGAGTGAGAAAGAGAGAGGAGATTGAGACAGAAGAGGGAATTACAGTGGATCTGCTATAGGTTGTATCTCTTCAGTTTGCTAGATAATATAAAAGGAAGGACTGGCTATTTCTCCCTGGACGTAGCCCAAACTGGGTGAACCATGTATATCTGTGTCTCTCTTGTTTTATGTGTTTTCTGTGTTTATATTTCTGGAATATTTTATGTGTTCCATTGCTCTGTAATATACAATTTTCTAACAACTGGTATCAAAGCCGAAGGTCTATTTGGCTGATAATCTCACAGGAGAGAAGGGTTCCTGGTTTGAGTGGGAGCAATGGCGGAAGATGGTAGGTTTAGGGTCAAAAAATTTAACGGCCAGCTGTGGAAGATGCAGATGGAAGATTATTTGTATCAGAGAGATCTGTATCAACCATTGAGCAGAAAGACAAATAAGCCAATGAGTATGGCAAACACAGAATGGGATATTCTCGATAGAAAGGCACTTGGAACAATACGGCTATGCCTAGCAGCGTTAGTATGGTTTAATATTTCTAAGGAAATGACAACAGAGGGTTTAATGTCGACATTGGCCAAACTATATTAAAAAACCTCAGCCTCAAATAAGGTATTTCTTATGAAGCGTTTATTTAATATGAAGATGTCAGAAGGTAGATATATTGCTTATCATTTAAATGAATTTAATACAGTTACCAATCAGTTAAGTTCTATAGGGGTAACTTTTGATGATGAAGTTAGAGCTCTATTATTTCTATTCTCATTTCCAGAAAGTTGGAATGGTTTAGTTATGGCCATTAGTAACTTTGTCTCTGGATCTAGTACTTTAAACTTTGATGATGTTGTCAATGCAATCCTTAGCGAGGAAATGCAACGGAAAATCTCTGGTGAGACATTAGGTAATGCTTTGACTGCAGAAACTAGGGGAAGAAAAATGGAAAGAGGAAAGAGCCCTGGATATTGTGGTAATTCAAGAAAAGGTAGATCCAAGTCCAGATCGGATAGTGTGCTAGAAATGTGGGAAGAAAGGACACCTAAAGAAAGATTGCAAGTCTCGAAAGGGAAAAGAAGGAGACACATAGAAAGAAACTAATCATGAAGCGAATGTAACAGGTGATGTGTTGCAAGATGCTTTGATTCTTTCATTATAAAATATTATTGATGCTTGGGTTGTAGATTCAGGGACCTCATTCCATACCACACCTGATAGGAAACATTTTTATGATTATGTTCAAGGAGATTTTGGACAGGTTTGATTGGGTGATGATAAACCCTGTAAAATCATTGGAATGGGTACAGTTTTCATAAAATAGAAAAATGGAAATTAGTGGCTATTGAAGGAGGTAAGGCATGTCCTAGATCTAAAGAAAAATCTGATTTCAACAGGGCAGTTGGGAGGTGAAGGTTGTGTAACTACTTTCACAGATAAAACTTGGAAGGTCACTAAAGGATCCCTAGTAATAGCGAAAGGAGGAAAGGTTGGTACATTGTATTTATGCAATGGTATTTCTAATTCTGTTAATGCTTTAACCTCTACAAGAGAAGATATGGGCATCATAGTCTCGAGCACATGAGTGAGAAGGGGATGCAGATTCTTCACTCAAGAAATTTTTTGCCAGGTTTGAAGCATGTTGATTTAAAATTATGTGAGAATTGTGTTTATGGAAAACAGAAGAGAATCAGATTCCTTAGAGTTGGTAAAGAAAAGAAGAATGAAAAATTAGAGCTTGTGCATACAGATGTACGGGGACTTGCTCAGGTATCATCTCTTGGTGGCTCTCATTATTATGTTACTTTTATTGATGATGCAACCAGAAAAACCTGGATTTATTGTATTTGAAATAAATCTAATGTATTTGATACTTTCAAGAAATGGAAAGATTTGGTTCAAAATGAGATAGGAAAAAGGTTGAAGTGTCTCAGATCAAACAATGGAGGTAAATATTGCAAAAAAGATTTTGATAGGTACTATTCAGGAAATGGAATTCGTAGAGAGAAGACAGTTCCAGGAACACCACAAGAAAATGGTGTGTCAGAAAGGATGAACAGGACAATCAGCGAGCGTGCAAGGTGCATGAGATTGCCTTTACAATTTTGGGCAGATGTTGTAGATATTGTTGTTTATCTAATAAACAAAGGGCCTTCAAGTTCCTTGGATGGTGGTATTCTAGAGGAGGCATGGATAGGTAAAAAGGTAAACTACTCTTTTTTAAAGACTTTTGGTTGTGAAGCCTTTGTCCACATTAATAAGGAAAATAGAACAAAGCTTGAGGAAAAATCAAAGAAATGTACCTTTATTAGATATGGTGTTAATGATTTTGTTTATCGCTTTTATGATTATGAAAAAAACAAAATCATTAGGAGTAGAGATGTCATATTCAATGAAATGGTTTTGTATAAGAATCAGCTACAGGAAAAGAAACAGGAAAAAGAAAACAGATAATACACAGTGCTTGACGAGATCATAGAAAAAGTGATGGTGCCTAAAAATCATAATGACCAACAGCCAGAACAACAACCGCAATAGCAACAAGCACCTCAAACACGTGAAAATGGTGTTAGAAGATCTACCAAGATAAGTAGACCCCCTGAACGATACTCTCCTTCATTATATTATGTATTGTTGACTGATTCTGGTGAACCAGAATGTTATGAAGAAGCAGTGTAGGTAGAAACTAGGAAGAAGTGGGAGCAAGCCATGAAAGAATACATGGAATCCTTAGCACATAACCAGACTTGGGACTTAGTCAGGTTGCATGAAGGTAAAAAAGCATTGCAGAATAAATGGGTTTGCAATTTGAAGGAAGAAGATGGAGGTAGAAAAAGGTATAAAGCTAGACTTGTCGTGAAAGGTTTTGCATAGAAAAAGGGTATAGACTTTAATAAAATATTTTCTCCTATTGTTAAAATGACTTCAATCAGAACTATTTTAAGTCTAGTAGTAGCTAAAGATTTGCATCTTGATCAGTTAGATGTAAAGACAACCTTTCTCCATGGGGATTTGGAGGAAGGGATATATATGTAGCAGCCACAAGGATATGAGGTAAAAGGGAAGGAGAAACTAGTGCATAGGTTGAAGAAGAGCTTGTATGGCTTAAAATAGGCTCCAAGGCAGTGGTATCTAAAATTGACAAGTTTATGTCTGAACAAGGTTATACTAGAGTGTCACTCTGTCTTGTGTTATCTCAAAAGGAAAAATGATGGCAGCTATATTATATTGTTATTGTATGTAGATGACATGCTTGTTGCAAGTTCTAACATGCAAGAAATAAATGCACTCAAAAGAAAATTGGCAAACTCATTTGCAATGAAGGATTTGGGTGCTGCAAAACAAATCCTTAGTATGAGAATAACTAGAGATAGGAAGAATCGCAAATTAATATTATCTCAAAGTGAGTACATAGAAAAGGTGTTGAATAGGTTTAATATGTAGAATGCAAAACCAGTTAGTTTACCTTTGCCAGCCATTTCAAATTAAGTAAGGGGGAGTGTCCCAACACTCAGGAAGAAATGGCTCATATGTCTAAAGTTCCATAAGCATTAGCAGTTGGAAGCTTAATGTATGCAATGGTCTGCACAAGGCCTGATATTGCACATGCAGTGGGAGTTGTAAGCAGGTACATGAACAATCCAGGAAATGAACATTGGATGGTGGTGAAGTGGATTCTCAGGTATTTGAGAGGTACCAAAAATCAAGAATTATGCTTTGGTGGTTCAAACATTGCTCTACAGGGATATTTTGATGCAGATATGGCGGGTGATAGAGATAACAAGAGAAGCACAATAGGGTATGTGTTTACTGTAGGTGGAACAGCTGTCAGTTGGGTCTCAAAACTGCAAAGTGTTGTTGCACTCTCAACAACAGAAGTAGAGTATGTTGTTGTTATAGAGGCTAGTAAAGAAATGATTTGGTTACAAAGGTTTCTGGATGAATTGGGTAAGAAGGAGGAGTTGGGCAAGTTATATAGTGATAGCCAGAGTGTCATACAACTTGCAAAGAACTCTGCATTTCATTCCAAGACTAAACATATACAGCTCAAGTACCATTTCATACAGTCAGCATAGGAAGATGGACAGTTGAAGCAGGAAAAGATACACACTAGTTAGAATCCTGCAGATATGTTAACAAAAGTTGTAACCAGGGAGAAACTGAGAATTTTCTAAGTTTCAATTTGTCTTCAAGTATGATGAAGAAGATGAGAAATAGCCAGGTCCAAAGTGGAGTCATTGTCCAGCAAATGAAGCAGTGATGGAGTTGCTATAATCAACCTCCAAGTGGAAGATTGTTGGGTGTGGAGCATGATTATCTTTTGTATTCAAAGGTATCGCCGCATTGGACCATAGTTCATAATGGGGTGGTAATGTTGCCCGTAAAATATTCGTTGCAAGGGGGTCCGGGGGGGTGGCTGCAACCTTTCGGACCCCCCCCTGGCAGGGGGATTGGGTATAGCGCCCCCAAAGCTAAGAATAGATGTAAAATCGCCTTGTAAAATGTTGTAATTTCATAGTCAATCTGGGCCATTCATTAGGTAGAGATCTGACAGTAGAAGTTATGTTTTAGGGTTTTTTGCCCTAGAAGGCAACACCTCACTATATATGAGGGAATTATATTGAGTCTATGTATATCTGTATTCTGAGTGAGGAAGAGAGAGGAGATTGACGGCGAAGAGGGAATTACAGTGGATCTATTATAGGTTGTATCTCTTTATTTTGTTGGATAATATAAAAGGAAGGACTAGTTGTTTCTCCGTGGATGTAGCCAAAACTGGGTGAACCACGTATCTATGTCTCTCTTGTTTTATGCATTTTCTGTGTTTATATTTCTGCAATATTTTATGTGTTCCATTTCTCTATAATATATAATTCTCTAACAAGAGGAACAAGCAGGACCTAGCACCATGCCTGCTTTGTGGTGCGCGATTTGTCAAATAGTTGGAAAGCATGCTACAGACAATTGCCATTTTTTACAGAAGTACACAAAATTCGCAACAATTGTTCTGTAATTTTTGTAGATTAGTTGGACACGATGAGTGCACTTGTAGAAGCTATGAGATGATGATGGATAGAACTACCACCTACAGGGTTCAGGCTAAAATGCAACCCCTTAACCAGAACGCAAGAGTGGCGCGAACCAGATTTCATGGGAGCAAACGAGGCCGAGGTGGAGGAGGACCTGGAAGAGGTCACAAACAATTGATATGCTACAAGTGCAGAGGGCCTAGACATTATGGCCATGATTGTATGAATCCAATGTGTCCATCATGTCTATATTGTACCTTGTTTGATCACGAGACAGAGGATTGTCCTACGCTGATAGCTAGGTTTGCGACAAGGGAGCGCTACAACCTCCCCCGACTCAGAACCTACAGATGATGAGGTTTGAGCCACGTGAGGAAGATCCAAATGTGAACATTGTGCTTCGAAGTGTAATTATGATGGGAGATGATAAAGGAAAATAACCCGAAGATAGTACTTGAATTTTCAAGGCTCCAACGAAAGAAGCAGAGTTTGATTTGGAGTGCACTAAGGAAAACTTCATGGAAGCTAAGAAGAGCTTCATTGATGCCTCCACTTCAGGAAGCAAACATAGATTGGAGCCAGAAATGGACCCATCTGTGCTTACAACATTCCTAGAAACATGCATGAAGCTACTGCGCAATAGTAAGGCTGTAAAGGGATTGCATTAACTCATTAAAAGATGCGCTAGGACCATGCCATGAGAGTTGTGCGTAGTTCAGAAGATTGGAAAGCATGTGACAAGGATGGGAAGAGAAATGAGGTTGACCGTGCAAATTGGAGAATATGAGATGGACCTAGGATCAGATGTGAACATTCTGCCGAAGTAGACATGGGAGTGCATGGGAAGGCCTATGCTGCAATTGTCTCCTATCTAGCTGCAAATGGCAAACCAGCAGAAGATAACACCTATGGGGAGATTGCAGGGAATCACCATGGATATTGAAGGGGCAAGTGCACTAATTGACTTTGAAGTGATAGAGATTGTTGATGATAGTAATCCCTACCCCACGCTCTTAGGAATCGATTGGGCCACTAACATGAACGGGGTGATTAATTTGAAGAAGCGCAAGATGATTTTTGAGAAAAACTCTCTACACGTAGTTGTACCTTTGGACCCTGTGGAAGGATCGCGCTAAACAGAGCTAGTGCACAACTATGAAAGAATCGACGATTTGGACTGCATCTACAAGATAACCGCGTGAGAGAAAGACTAGGTAAATCCCACAACGGATGGACGAATTTCATGGGAGCGTAAAAGCTCCTGTACGTTGGATTTGGATGAAGAGAGAGAGAGATGGAAAAACCAGTTACATGAGGTAACCACGCTGAACTGTAACATGATGACAAGATCATTGTGCTGCGTATTGATAGAAGTGAGAGATTTTCCTACTTATGATGGATTAGGTGAGGTAGATGCTTTCTTGGACATATTTGAAAGAGAGGTGCCGCAAAAGAAATGGTTCCAAGATTTGACATGGGTGCTGCATGCTACGCCTACGAGGTGGTGGGGTACGCACCAAGGAAGCTTTGAGGACTGGTGCGGATGCAGGAGAATGATGCATATTCATTTTGGGAAGCCTAAGATGTGACTTACAATGTACGCGATGGTCTGCGCATGCATCTATCTAGGTGGGTACAAACATATGGTAAACAACCTACGCAGATGCACATGGACTTCACATTGGGGAACAAGGTCAATAAGCATGTGTTGGGGGGAAATTGTGTGAATGGTCCCTCAAGTTGGAATGATAGAGTGTGGAAAGACTGAGTGTGCCAAATGTTACCCAAGCAAAAGCATTTAACAAAGTATGTGAAGCATTGAATAGGGTATATAATGTAGAGTGACGTGATTGGGACCTACGCGTACCAACAGTTTTGTGGGCTTATAGGAAAATGTGCAAGAAACTATTAAGGCAAACACCTTCTAGGTTGGCCTATGGAACAAACACTGTAATACTGATGGAGTATATTATGCCTAGTCTGCACATAGTAGCGCCCGTGGATATGACGGTTCGTGGAGCCTTAGAAGAAGGGATCGCACAACTGAACAGAGAAGAACGCTTGGGACCTGATGAAGAGATCCAACAAAGTAATCTTAGACTCCAAGAACTCATGAATGAAACAACTCGGTTAAGGGAGAAAAGCGCTTTGGTTGAAGCAGATGTCAAGAAGCTTGAGGAAGGAATAAACAAGGATTTTCTCAATAAGAAAATTGTGGTAATAAAACAGGATGCGCGCGATTATGTTGAATAATTTGGGGAATACCGCCAAGAGTTGATCAGCTTGATGCCTTGGATTGGACTATATATTACTAGACGGATGACCGAAGGTGGCACGATATCGATGGTGAAGTGCGTGACACAGACAATAAAGTTAAAAGGCAAATTTTTTCCAGGAAAAGTGATTGATGGTCGGTTGAAGCCGTATCCAGGTGGCCCGACCACCTGACTAGCCGTGGGAAGCACATTCTTAGTACTCCAGGAAGTTCAAAGGAGGCGCGGGACTATAAACTACTCTGCATGAGAGCTGCACGATGTTAGGGTTGCGTGTGGGAGCGAAGTGTCACAGGGTCTGTGAGAATGTAAGGGGGGCTGCACTACCATGTGGGTTGGCTGGAAAGTGACCATTGTAGTCACTATTCACGATGTGATTCTTGGTTTGAAACCAAATGGAGCAGGTGGCAGACATTTAAGGCGAGCTTTATGGGCAAGATTTGGGAAAATTTTCCACCAAGGGAGCATTAATGGACCATATTTGGGGGGAATGGTTGAATTTGAAATCAAAAGGCGCTATAAATTGCAAAGGGCTTCCCAGCAAACAACACTTGACCATTTGAGAATTGAGTTGTTGTGCGCCTAGAGTATTCTGAACCGAGACCTGTTTAACCTATTGAAAGTGTTGTGTGAGCACCTAGTTGAGGAGTTGAGAGATTTCTAGACAAAAAAAATGGCAGCGTCTAAAGAAGCCAGCGAAATCAGAGAAATGACCGCCGAAGGGGCCGCGTAGGCCGTAACAGTAGGAGATGCCCTTAAAAGTGCTGGGATAGTTGCAGAAATCCCTAAACCACCATGCAACAAGAACCAAGAAATATATGCAGCCCATGATTCTAGTGCTCATGTCCCCTCGAAACCCGCTAAGAACTAAATTTACCATGGAGGAAAAAAGGAAAGTGGTTAATTTGGAAACTGATGACGAGGAGGAAGACCTTGAGGACATCCTAATAGAAGAGGACAAGGATGAAGACATGGAGGAAGAAACAGAGGGAATGAACCCTCCAACTAAGCTGCCCGCATATGTTCCTCCGTGAAAGGGGAAGGCAAAGGTGCTCGAGGACCTAGATGAGAGCAAGAGCTCTCTACAAACTCTGCTGTTACCTGATGATATCATTTTTGAAGGAGCGCACCTGGGATGGGTGCATTAGAAAATTATATATTACGGAGCAAAGGAACACATAAAATATTGCAGAAATATAAACACAGAAAATGCATAAAACAAGAGTGACACAGATGTACGTGGTTCACCCAGTTTGGGCTACATCTACCCTGAATAGCCAGTCCTTCCTTTCTATTATCCATCAAAATAAAGAGACACAACCTACAACAGATCCGCTGTAATATCCTCTATTTTCTCTCACAGTCTCACCTCTTTGCTTCTCACTCGGAGAATACACATATATTACACAGAATCAATACAATGCCCTCATACAAAGAGAGGGGTTGCCTTCTAGGGCAAAAAACCCTAAACCAAACATAAGTTCTACCGTCAGATCATCCGCCTAATGAACAACCCAGATTGACTAGAAATTACTATACTTTTATAAGGCAATTTTACATCTGTTTTTAGCTTCCGGCGCACTGCCCCCAAGCCCCCGCCGAGGGACTGCTGGCCCCCGGACCCCCCAACTGGGGCAGATTGGCCCCCACATGGGGGACAAGTCCCCCTCGCAACCCCCTGCATGGAGCGGTGTACAAACTTCCTGGGGTATACATCTAGTTGAAACAAAGACCTCTGAACAATCATGCTCCACACACAATAGGGTTCCTAATTTGAAGTTAAAATATTGGGATCTCACAGACCATGAGAAATTCCCTCACTTGGTGACTATGAAACTCATGAAGCTGAAGAAAAATACCACGGTGGGAGTCATAGGGTTGGAGCCATGAAAGGGGTTACGCGGAGTCAAAAAGGAAGGGTTGTTGAACCTTATCTGGGTGTCGCATTACCATCATGCCCCAGTGACTATCTTCGTCATCCAAAGCCAAAGCATAGAAGGTAGCAGAGAAGGAGGGTGAGGGCCGAAAGTCACCTTCACCTGAGCAGGAACAAGAAATGGAGATAGAGACAGAGGAAGGTGGCACGTACCTACAAACAATGACAACACAGTTAAAGTGCCAGCACCCAAGAGAGCAGGTGGGGCCGCGAAAGAAGTCGAAAGCATCTAAGACCTCTTTTGACTCGATCACCCTCACTAAGGGAGATCTGCACGATATATGGGAGACGGTGCATGAGGTCACTGTGGAGGCCCTCCAATAGTTCTTGGAGGAGAATCAGATTGTGTTGGGGGCCCTACGGTCACAGATTCAGGAGTTGTAGGTGCGCACTCCCCAGGCTGGTACTCTCTCCACCAACCTCGCAGTAGGAATGACCATGGCTGAGGAAATGTTGCGCGCCCACGTGACCAACACAATAGTCTTCTAGAGGGGGCACTGGTTATAGAAAATGAGGCCGACAAGCCTACGATCAGTGCGTTGAAAAGGGTAGGAATCAACATGGCTTCACTCCCTCAGGAGACACTCTATGTCCTATAGGACGGAGTGACTGCAGAACTGCAGGCTAGCGAGGGCTACGCGCTACAGCTGTTGAGTGAACAAAGAATCAACATGGAGCAACTAAGCCTGCAGCATGACAGGTTGTGGCACAAAAATGATAGATGGTGCAGGTAGTTGAGGAAGCCTTCCATATGGTCCCTGAGTTGGCCATCGCAATAGAGGCACCAGCAAAGGCCCACATCCAGAGGTTCGCAATAGGAGTGTCTGAGGCATGAGAAGAGATGGCCAAGGTTCAGATGTAGTTGAACCTTCAGATAGCAGAGCTACGGTTGAAGGTGCAGCCTTCAACTCCTCTAGAGGTAAGGGAACAACATGCAAGTGCCATTACATCGAGGATGGAGGAGATCAACAGTGCAATGAAGGACTGCACCAAAATGTTGGAAGAATTGTTCAAGGTCCTCACCACTCAGCAAGAGGACCCGAACATAAAACGCTTATAAACAGAGGTGCATGACCTACAGCAATAGTATGACAACGTCAAAGGGACCGTGCAGACAATGGCCCTTACACAGAGGCTCGCGTGGATGCAACATTCCAAAGCGCTTAAGGAGCAGGTAGAGGCATCGTGACATAGAGAAGCAGTTTTGAAGGCACGTGTCCATCCTTGGATCGACAAGGCCTTCATAATCACAGAAAAAATTGAAGGAAAGATCGCATAGATGTAGGGGATGTAGGAACAGATACAGGGAAGCAATTCAGATACAGTGGTCTCTTAATAGCACGTCCAAGAAATACAGTAGGCAGCCGCTCAGTGCGTTGCCGACCTTGTAGCAATCCAAGCAGAATTGGGAGGTCTCCACATGAAGATATCCACATTGACAAAGTGACTCGAGGGCGAGTCATGATGTTTGTGCTGGGGCCCCGTTGGACACGGGATTCTCCCAAGGCAAGTTTTGGGGTTAAAGCCCAAGTTTTGACTAAGTCCGATGTAAAGACACCGCAATTTGGTGGGCGCAGAGCATGAAGTTGTAATTAAGTCATAGGGTTGTCTGCCCTTACTTTTCTAATGTAGTGTCGGCTTGAGAGTTCTACCCATGGTCTGTGGACCATGGGATTGTATAAATAGAGCAAGGCTCTAAGTGTAAAGATAAAATTGAAGATCGAAGATCTAATGATGAGTCATTGAGTCTAAGTGTAAAGTCAAGTCTTTGGGTCATAGAGTAGGAGACGGCTTTGCAGCTGAGTGCACAGAGGCCTAGTAGTCTGTAGCTAAGTGTGTGGACCCCTACAGCTTAGTGCGTAGGGCAGGTTGAGTGATGTGTAACCAATTGAAGCATTAATAAAGAGAAGTTTTACATTATTTCTGTGTATGTTTTCCTATTTTATGCATTGAAGTATATTGGGTATGAATTGCAAGTTTACTATTTATTTGTTGCGCAAACTTATATGAATGTGTTGAATAAGTGAATATAAGATAAAGTATCTGTTTACACGAAGACAACTAACTGTTATAACGAGATAAGTAAGATCAGCGGTGTAACTTGGGGAAATAGCGCAGATCGCTACTTTAGTAGTGCGAAGGCTCCTTAGCCCCTGCTTTGGGTTGCGTGAAGGCGAGTATAACAGAGCGTGAATTCCTCGCAGGCTAGGAAAGTGCGCGAAGTGACCCGTGCAAAGGTACTCATAGTTGGACTAAATTGACCCTCAGACATCTCAAGGGTGTGGAAACTTGGTTCCAACATACCCACCATACTGCTTAGGGTGAGACCTCAATCCATGCTCTGCATGCTGTTGCCGAAAGGCCCAGTAGTACAGGGATTTATTTGGCTAAATAACTCTGAACCTAGGTTAGGCCCCCTCAAGCCAACACATAGAAGCAGAGCCAAAATTTGTGAAGATTAGGGACTATTGGGATGACGCGATAGTAGACAAGGTCACTGAGATCGCCGCGAATATCAAGATTTGTTTCCCACGAAGTTTTCTGATCTGAAGGCAATAATAGGAGACTTGGGTGTCATGAAGATCACCCTGAAACTAGATGGAAAACCTATGAAACAAAGACCTTACCGCCTTAATCCGAAGTATAAAGAAATAGTCCACGCTGAATTTGATAAGATGCTTGCGATATATATTATTGAGCCAATGGAAGAATCTAATTGGGTAAGCCCAATAGTGGTTCAAGAAAAGAAACAAAAAGAAGAAATAAGGATATGTGTGGATCTCCAGAAATTGAATGACCCTTGTGTGCATGATCCTTTCCCAACCTTGTTCACTGACAAGGTCCTGGATAATGTATGCGGCCAAGAAACATACTCTTTCAGTGATGGGTTCTCTGTGTACCATCAGATCAAAATCGCGCTTCAGGATAGAAGCAGGACGACCTTTGTGACTGAATGGGTATGTTTTCAGTACACTGTAATGCCTTTTGGGCTGAAGAATGCACCAAAAATATTTTTGCACGTAGTCAATGCGGCATTCAAAGACTTCATTCATAAGTTTCTGGCGGTATACTTTGATGATTGGACAATGTTTGGATTGGTCAAGTGCCATGTGGGAATTCTGCGCTTGATTCTAGATACATGTAGGAGATACTAAATCGCTCTTAATCTAATGAAGTGTCTATTTTGTGTCCCTTTTGGGATCCTGTTGGATCATGTGGTATGCAGACAAGGATTGATGGTAGACCCCGCAAAGATCATGGTGATAATCACCTTGGAGGCACCGAGGAATATGAAATAGCTGCGCGCCACTCTAGGGCATATAGGATACTATTGTGCTAGGGGTTGTGCTGACAGAGGTCGGTGGGGGCTGTGCTGACATAGGTCGGTGGGGGCTATGTTGACATAGGACGGTGAGGGAGAACTTGATCATCCTATAGTGTTCACAAGTAGGAAATTGTCTAAAGCAGAGAAAAACTATTCCACAATAGAGCGTGAAGGATTAGCTATGGTGTACATGCTTCAGAAGTTCAAGCACAATTTGTTAGGTAGACACTTTAATATGTATATAGATCATTCCATGTTGAAGTACCTGGTTAACAAGCCTATGTTCATGGGAAAAATATGCAGGTGGATGTTGTTGTTCCAAGAGTACGACTTTGAAGTTATTGTGAAGCCAAGATGACTGAATGTGGGACCTGATCATCTATCGCACATTGAAACTGAAGAGGAACCTACAAAGTTGGAGGAAGGGTTTCCTGATGTGCAGCTCTTTGCGGTGCAAGTCGTGGATAGCCACTTTGAAGATATTATCCAATTCCTGACAACAGGATCGGCTTTGAAAGGTTATACAAGTCAACAAAAAACGGAACTGGTAATGCACGTAGCAGACTTTTCTATCATTGCAGAGCTCTTATACAAAATAGTGTTAGACAAAATATTACGACATTATGTGCCTAACTTTGAATGAAGCAGCATCCTCACTAAGGCTCGCGGAGGAGCTACGGGAGGACATTATGAAGGGAAGGCAACAATGCAGAAGATTTTGCGTGCTGGGTTGTGGTGGCCAACCCTGGATAAGGATTCGAAAAAGTAATGTAGGGCATGTGACACATGTCAAAGGACTGGCAGGCCGTCGTGGAGGGATGAACTGCCTCTAATGTTGAAGGTGACATTACAAGCATTCGAGAAATGGGCAATTGACTTTGTGGGTCCAATTCAACCTCAAGGAAAGAAGACGGGGGTGCAGTACATCATCACCATGACTGAGTACTTGACCAGGTGGGCGTAGGCGTAACCTGTGAAGGAATGTATGGGCACGAAAACAGCAAAGTTTATTTTCAAATATGTGTTGAAAATAGTTGGCTAAACAAAGATATTTATGAGCGATCGTGGTATGCACTTTCTTAACGAAACAATCAGCCCGTTGACAGAAGAATTTTAGGTGTATCTTCAAAAAAGTACACCTTACCATCTGCAGGCTAATGGGATAGTGGAAGCATTCAATAAGATACTAGAGAGCACACTGACGAAGGTCTGTAATGCTCAGAGAAATGAATGGGATGTGTGCATACCCACGGTGCTATGGGCCTATAGAATAACTTGCAAGAAGCTAATTGGGCAAACACCTTTTAGACTTGTGTATGGCATAGAAGCTGTGATGCCAATGGAATACATTGTACCTAGTCTATGCATAGAGGCACTCACAGGAGTGGCGAATCATGAAGCCCTAGAAGAAAGGCTCGTGGAGCTAGCAGAGCTTAAGGAGGACCAATTTCTAGCTGGATTTCATCAACAAGTTCAAAAGGAGAGCGAAAATGCATGACATGATCGACACATCATACTATGCACCTTCAAGGTAAATGATCCAACATTGTTATATGATAGTAAATTTGATAAATTTCCAAGGAAATTTAGGATTTACTGGCTAGGGCCATATGTCATCAAGTAGATTACCAATGGTGGAGCAGTTTAGCTGGTTAAATTGAATGGAGAACCCTTCCCAGGGAAGGTGAATGGCAACCAATTGAAACCATACACTAGTGATCCAGCTAGGTGACTATATGAGGGAAGCATAGTCTTAGCGCTCCAGGTCGTTGAAAGGAAGCACAGGACTATAAATTACACTGCCCGAGATGGAGAGCTACACGATTGGGGAACTGTGCAAAATGAAGATATGTCACAGAGCCTATAGTAGTGCGTAGGAAGCTACGCTACCAAAGGAAAAACCACATAGGATAGTCAGAAAGTGATCGTTAAAGTCACTGTTCATGATTTAACGATGCAAAAATGGCCAAAGGGACCAGGGGAGTGACATTTAAGTCGAAATTAATGGACCAGATCTTTGAAAATTTTATGCCAATCTAGCATTAATGAACTGATTTTGGGGGGAACGGTTGGATTTGAACTTGAAAGTGCCTATAAATCATAGGTGGCTACCCAGCCAAAAACACTTGGCATTTTAAGAATTGAGTTGTTGATCTCTCAGGTGCACATGAACCATGAAACCTTTTAAGATTTACTAGCAAGTTGAGTAATTGAGACATTTCCACAGGAGACACAGGAGTTTTTGCATAGCATCATGTCGACACTCGCTGAAGATATGAGCACTGAAGTAGTGACACCCGAGGGAGTTGCTCTAGAGGTAGATATGGCAGTAGAGGGAGCTACCCTAGAAGTTGCGCCTACGGAAGTACTGGCAGAAGTAGCTAAATCCCCTAGGACACCCCATCCAATGCCTACGTTGACCTAGGACAAGCATAAAATGTAGCCATCGATGTGTGCATCACCTAGGAAACACCCATAATCGGGAAAACCCAGCACGCAAGAAATGGCCAAAATGATTGATCTAGAGCTAGAAGAAGAGGTAGAAGAAATCACCATGAATGATGAGGATATCGTAGTGGAGACGGAGGCCATTGAAATTGAGGGGTCAGACCCCATATCTAAGCTGCCTAAATACATTCCTCTGCGTAGGGGCAAGATGAAGGTGCCCAAAGATATTGATGAGAGTAAGGTCACCCTGCATACACCCCTCCTACCAGACCAAATCGTCTTTGAGGGACCACGCTTGGGGCGTGTCCCCCTTTTGAAGTTGGAGGATTGGGACTTAGTTGACATAGAGCAGTTCCCTCATTTAGTGACAGACCAACTTATGCATCGGGTCTTCCACAAAAATACTGGAGTGACCGCATTGGAGCCGAGGAAGTGGCTAAAAGGTGTGGACAAGGAAGGCCTGCTAAACCTTATATGGGTGCCGCATTACAACAACACACCTATGACACTGGTAGTGATCAAGCAGTTGATGTGCTTGGTGCATGATGGGTGTCTATGGTTGGAGGATCTGATACCCATCATGGACATGCTGATCCATAGGATCACGTGGCTGTCATACACAGGAGAAAATCTAGCCACGGCATTTGGTAGAAAGGTCGGCGAGCATGTGCTTGATGAGGCGATGAAGGAAAAATTCAAGCTGGTAAAGAAGCCGCATGGCTACGCCATTTCAAGTATCTGTGACCCTACAGTCAAAGTGTCGATGCAAATCTTAGCAGGGAAGGTCATGCAGAAGTGTCACGCAGATGAAGTGCTGGCACTAGTGATAGCTTTGGTGGCCCAGTGCGTGGAGGGAGTCCAATTTAACTGGGTGCGCTACCTCTGCGGTGAGTTCCCCGTGAATTTCCGTGAGGCACAAGATCACAGTAAGACCTTTCAGTATGCATCGCTATTGTTGTCCATAGTGCTAGTTGTGTGGGATACTTGAAGATACCAAGTTGCCTCCGGTCGCGTCGGACCTGCCAAAGGCAACAAAGTTCACTTAGATGTGGGTGACAAAGTATCCTCAATAGATAAAGGACAGCAAGATCTTCTGGATCTTGATGGAAATGAGCATACATGTGGCCATTAACCGCAAGCCATGGCTGACAACTACAAATTTCAAGAAGTTGCAGGAATACGTGGAATTCAAGGCTGACTTCCACCATGCCTCAATACGGGTGTGGAAGGCTCTAAGGAAAAATAAGAGAAGTACATTGATAAGCCCTAAAGGGCTTATTGATCTGTGCGAAGGCAGAGTGAAGGTCTAAAAACAAACATCACAGCCATCTCAGGGTGCGGAAACTTGGTTCTTGCATCCCCCCATACTGCTTTAGGTGAGACTTCAGTCTGCACTGCTGAAAGGGCTAGTAGTGTAGGGATTTGCTTGGCTACTTAACGCTGAACATGGGTCAGGGCCCATCAAGCCAAAAGATAACTTGCATAAATGTTTCCTAGAACAAAACGAAAAATGGCTCATCAAAAGGACTATAGAAAGGAGAATATTATGCAGTCGAATATAGCTCAGGTTGATACTGGTCACTTAGAAAAATAGCAACAGTGAGGTACAACCTCTCACCATTTCATCCAAATGAAATGATTTTGAAATGTTGGATGGTAGTGACTTAAGGAGAAGCAAAAATACATAGAGGAACGCTAATTTAAAGAAAGATAACAAGACAGTTTAAGTGGCATCTTCTCTTGATTCGGACTATGAAGACCTCTTAATTTTGACTATGGAGACAACAAAATATGGATTGTAGAAGCATAAAAACTTGGAATTGAACATTTAGTGTGTGACTATTTGCAATTTGTTTGGAAGCATTGAAGAGGAACATCTTTAAGCATTTTTGAAGCCATGATAAAGTAGTTTTTGAGACATGAAGAAGGGATAATGTGCTAGCTAATGATAAGGCAGCGATCCTTCTATCTTGAGTAAAAAGAAGAGCACTATGACAAGGGGAGTAACATACCCATGAAGATCTACTATTCATGAAGAAGATAAGTAGATTGACAAGGGGAGAACTTAGGCACCCCGTTTTCCATTGATGTCAAAGGGGGAGAGAATGTTGAAAGGGAAAGAATAATGCCATCAATGACAAAGGGGGAGACTGTTAATCAAGGTTGTCATTAATGCCAATATGGCAGCGTTCGTGATGGCAAATTCTTGTGATCATAAAGTTCCTCATGTTATCACTCCAAAATTTCTCTAGAGTTGTTGTGAAAGAAATGATAGAGGTAACCACAAACCTACTTTGGAGATTACAATCTAGCCTTCCTAATGCTCAGAGAGAGCTCTCTCTTTATCATTTAACTTTGTTTAGTTAATTGATTTTAGGCTAGTTATGATTATACTTGGGTTTTGATTTTGATTTGGTGGTGGGATCACTTACCTAGATGGATAGAGGGATGTCTTTTACCATTGGGCTATGGGTTCAAACGTCAAGCAAACAGGATTGGATCAAGTTCTAAAAATAGTGTTTACATGGCAAGGTAGCTGACTAAATTCATATCTTGAGGCTGGATGGTGAAGTGGTTTCAATCGGATCTAAGGGACAGTTAAGGGTTCCTTAAACCGGATTATGAAGGAAGTGAAAGAGATCAACTGGGATAGGAGAGTAATTAGGGATTCTCAGATCCAGATATCATAAGAGAACATTAAAATGATCAACTATTCAAGACAGAGTGTACTTAAACAAATTCTAAAATAAATTTCAAGCTAATTCATTCAATGTAGATAACATGCAAGTTTGTGAAATACATAAGGAAATAACAATTTGACAAAAGAAAATACTTCACTAAATAAGCTCAACACATGAATCATGTAATGAAATCTCTTTATTACTCAGTCCAATCTGGTGACTTGAAAAAATGATACAATGAACCCTTAGGTTTCATACTAATACAACTATACAAATGTCTAGCAATCCACCCTCTATACTTCTAATTTTGAAGTATTTACACAAAAATAGTTTACAAAATATCCCAAATTGTCTTGGGAATTAATCTAGGAGAAATAAATATCTTCATGCAAGAAGATAGAGATAGATGTTCAACTGTTGTATGTTGTCCTGTTTATTTGGTTGTGCCGTCTTTATGCTTTGATCTTTTTCTCTTTCTTCTCTGCCTTACTATTGGCCTTCTATGTTGGATGTTCCTTTTACTTTTCCCTTTAAATTGATACAATTTCACCTGATACTCTTTCATCTGGCTGGCCTGTTACTTTTCTTTTACTGTGCTTTTTCACTTTTACTGTGCTTTTTTACAGTAAGTCATTTAATTTTTCCCAAATATCTGCATCTGGTAATTTGATATTTACCATTTTCCTGTAAATTTCATCTGCTTATATGTAATTAGCAAAGGTGGGCCTATTCACAAAAAGGTGTTTTACCTCATGCTGAAGGTAAAATAGGTTCTCAAATGTCTGATATAGAACCTTTCCAATAGGCATCCCCTTCATAGAGGAATTATTTGCCTGATACCTTGCCACTTCTCTGATTCTCCTATTGTAGTCCTCTTGTGGCATTAATTTATCATTTATCACCAAGGGATTTGGCAGACCTTTCCGCCTCAAAACATCAAACTTTACCATGAACCTGTCTATAGCCAGCTACATGGTTCGCCATTTGTCCTCAAGGTTTATCATCAAATTCCTCTTGGTGAGCACCTTTTTCACCTCTAGTATGGTGCCTGCCCTGTTAGCTATGTCCAAATCCTGCAACTCATATTTTCTTTTAGAGTTAATGAAGTGGATTATTCTGGTGGCTTCTTCTGGCATGTCTCCAAGTTCAGCCTTAACTCTTTGTATTGCTTCTGTAGCCTCTTTGACTAAGTCACTTTGTTCAAAGATGACTTGTATAGATGGCAAAATATCATTGATAGAGTCAATGATATTGGCCCATAGTTGTTATTTGGCTTGCCCAAGTGGCTCCTTCAATGTTAGTTCTTTCTCTAAGTTCTTCATTATTTCAGTCAACCTGGTTGACTTCTAAACTTCATCCTTGTGCATTATTTGGGAAATTTTCTTCTCATCCTCCAGACTCCTTAACTATTCTTTGAGTCTATTTATCTTAGAGGTCTGAATGGACATGTCCTCCATTGTTTTGACCAATTTTCTTGCCTCATCATTGGTTGAGTTGATGTTGTTGTCGAACCTGTTGCTAATGTAGATGTTGTTACAGCTGGAATTGTTGTAGCTAGTGGAGCTGTAGGAGCCAATGAAGCTGCCAAGGTGGATGGTACTCTTGTAGTGACTATTGGAATGGCAGTGGCAGTGGTAGTCTGAAGGCTAGCCTATTTTAACTGTATCAAACTATCCAATTCCTTCTCCATTTCTTTCAACTGATCATTTAGTTGGAGAATGAGATCCATCATCTCCTCCTGCTGAGTTTGACTTTCTAAGACCTCTTTTGTCCATGGATGCTCTGAATGAGGTAGTTTCAGTTGCTTCATCAAAGAAAAAATATCCTCATTCTTTTTCTTTATCATCTTCTATGTAGCTTTGACATCATTGGGATTATACCCAAGCTCAATCACCAAGTCTTCCAGTGACTTAATTCTGTTGTCCTTGACCTGTGAGGAGGCCATTTCCAGTTTGTACTATGAAGTGATATTATCCAATGAACCTTGAAGTTTATGCACAGTCATAGCTTTATTTGTCATGGTGGAATAGATCATCTCACCTGCCTATTTTTGAAACTCAATTTGGTCAATGGGGTTAACATCCCTAGCCAAAAATTCAAATTATGTTTTCTTATAGTCTGTTGATGATCTTGGCTATTAGACTGTAGGTTGCATGAATGTCATTTGCATCTTCCCAGTCTTAATGTTGGACTCTGACATTAACCTATTTTGATTGGTAGGAGTTTGCTTGAAGTACTGGGCATAAGTCTCAGCCTTTGTCTCATTCCTTAACTTAATTTCTATGTACCTCTCTTTAATATCTTTCTCTTTATCCACAAGCCTAGTGGATGAAGAGACTTCAATGCTAAGTTGTTTCTCAATAATTTGAGTGTTTGAAGTAGAAGGTTATTGAGTTTCACATGAAGTTGTTGGGCCTTTTCTCCTTCCCACTATTGTGTCAGTGCCAGTGATTTCCAGTGTTCCAATGGTGTCTTCTTGTTCAGTTACAGGATTAAGCTTGGGCCTCTTCCTGTAATTGATCTCAAATTGGTCATCTCTGGTTTCCATAGCTGAACTGGAACCTTCTTCCCTAGTTCCCTTTACATTTATGTCTTCATTGGATGGAGTCTGCAAAATGGGATGAATATTCATCTGTTCTCCTAGGGCTGGAACTTGCAGAAAGGAGCTAGTATCAATATACTTTTCCACATCTATTAATGTATTCTCCACTTCTACTACAGTATTGTCCATATCTATCAAAGTGTTTTCCAACCATTCTGACTAGTTGGCAAATCTCTCAATGTCTGGCTTGGGGTGATGTATGAAAGGACCCAATTTGACTTTGAGCCTTAGTTTATTTATGACTCCATTAGGGTCATATTGCGACATAAAACTATTCTTGAAATTCATCTGTTGTAGAATATTTTTAGCCTTTGGTCTAGCTTCCCTATTATTACAAATAAAGGGACCCAATTGGTTTTTCATTTTAAACTGGGTCTTCTTCCTAACTGATAGGAAATTGACTTCATCAAAGTTTATAATTTGCCTAAAGTACTCTAATGCAAATATCCTCATGGGGAGGTATGTGGGCAGTTTGTAGGAAGCTAGTTGGCATCCACATATTCTGATCTCTATGTGGTCCTAGTATAGATACCAGTCTCCCACTTTACTTTTCTTTGCCAACTATAAAACTCTTTTAATCTCCTGACTGATCCTGGGCTGATAGCTACTGGTTAGCATGTTTATAACAGGATAAACAAATGAATCAATGAAGTCTTTGTAATTAAATATAGTGGAATGCGTGTCCAATAGATGACTAATCTTGGATTGCCTTTTGGTGTCTAAATTCTGAATCTTGACTGGAAATTTGTCTAACTGATAATACAGGAACATGTGAAACAATACAAATGAGTATTTGAATACTCTCTCATTTGGTAGTCTGATGAATTGTTCATGAATTTAGTCTACTATGAACTGAGCATAGTTATAAATTATAGCAGGAGGCTTGCCTGGGTTAAAGATAGAAAGGAAAGATAGGAAAAACTCATCCATGTGTACATCTATGGTGTACCCTAAAATGCAATAGAGCATGGTTATAATTTGTCTGCCTCTCTTAGAAAAAATGGTGGCAACATATGGAGGACTATTTGTTGGAGTATGAGACTCCTCTATCATGAATGATTGAAAAATTTGAGCTTTCTTGGGAAGGTCTAGGTTTATGTAGAGTTCTAGTAAACCTTCAATGGAAAGTGGGGTCTGATTTGGGCTTAGCTGGATTTGTAGCATTTGATTAATGGATTCTGCAGTGATGGTGAATAAAACTTGTTGGTCAGGGGTGACTATGGCCCTTTGACTGGGAATGTAGCAAGATTGGCAGAAGTGGATGATTTATGGGAATGGGTGTACTTATGGGAACAAGTATATGGGAAAATTGGACTCCCATAAGTGAATGTCATCATTCTGGTTCAAAAACTTGTCTTTACTTCAGCAGTGGAGTTTTAGTAGGTAGGCAACGGGAGCAGTGTCCTTCATTTGAAATTCTCTGTCAGCTAATGCAAGGTGATCAATATCTAGGTGAGGGGTTTGTAGGGGTCTTACATCCAAAGAAGTTTGGGAAGCCATAATTTGGTTTAATGAATTGAATTATGCTTTTAGTGGTTTTAGGAGTGAGGTTTAGAAACTCTGGAATAGTGGGAGGGTAATTACAGTCTGTAACATAGGAGTTTCAGATGTGTAGTAGGTTTTTCTTCAATTTAGGAAGGTTTTTTAATTAATTTAATCAATTAACCTTTGAGAATTACTATTTACACTCCAAATTTACAGGTTTTTTCTAGTTCTTTCAAGAATACCTGGAATTTAACAGTTTGGTGTGCAGACGGGTTTCTGTGGTAGCTGTAGAAGGTACTAAGGAGTCAACTATCAATTGGCTGCTTCAATTGGGTATCCACAGCATCTTCAGGTGGCAATAGGTGGCTAAATTGGTTGCTCAGAGTGTCTGGGTGTCACAATTGGCTTAGCTGAGTTTTACAGCAAAAACGAGCGGAAAGAGTAAAATGGGGCATTTTCAGCCTTTTAACCAATAACGATTACATTTTGGTGTGGAATTTATTGAATGAAAAATGGGAAGTTTTGGTTTTAGGCGGGGAGGTGGTTTTGTACGACATCGCACTGCTTTTGGATGGCGGGTGATATTTTTTGTGAACATGCGATATAACCTGGGGCCGCCACATAGCAGAATAGTGCCTAGCAAAAATTACGAATCTCATGTGCTCTCGGGCTATTAACAGTCGAACGATGAATCCACGCAATATGGCTGTGTGCCATTGGATCTAGGGGTGGGAGATCAGAGGGATATCGTGCAATTGAGTTGGATGGAAGGAGTCGGGAAAGTGGTTGGTGGGGCCCGAGGTTTAATTACAAAGAATGGTAATTAATTAATAAATAATGTCGAGATTTAATATAAGAAGCAGGCTAATAAAGGTGGGACCATGGGTTATGTGGCAGGGGTCTTTTAACTGCACCAAGGGTTGGTGGGTTAGAAAAGGGTATCGGGGAAATATAAAGTGGGGGACATTAATTACATAATGCGGGGGCATGGTAAACAAAAACTTAGGATAAAGGGTTTTATGGGTTTTTAAGGGGAAAAGGAAACTAATGATGGGGTAAAGTGATATTTGTAATGGGGAATGTGTTTCACATTAGGGAAAGGGGTTTTTGGGGAGGGGAGATGATTTTTGAAGGATAATTTCTAGGGGAATGTGTGAAACCAAGGGGTAAAGTTCAAAATGAGGGGGGAGGGTATTTATAAGTAATGAAGGGATAATGGGGAAAATTAGCAAATAAGTATGTGGGGGTGTAGTGAAATGAGGGGAAATTTAGTAAACAAGCTTTGGTGAATATCCTTTTTCTTTCACCATTCCTCTTGCACATGAAACATAGGATTAAGCATGATGAATGTGCTTTTGACTTAGCAACCTTGTGTATTTGCAACATTTCTTCTACCTACCCTTTATTTACCCTAACATTTTCTCTTCATTTATTGGGTGCATTTGAGCTTGTTGACCCTTTATTTCTTTTTCTTTTGATAATAAAACTATCTATTTCTAACCTTATAACTTCCAATGGCTTAGATTAAACTGATGAGCTTATTCTTATTCTCTACCTAACCACTGATCTGCCAAGGTTAAACAGTTTGGCTAGATCTTTATTCTTTATCTACCAACATGAAATTTAAAGCATGAATGAGTCAAGATTAAGCTATTTGACCATCATGGATTGTGGCATTTTTGACAAGCCTCACAATCTTATTTTGCATAGTAAAGTAAAAAGTAGTGGCATTTGAATTTGCACACTTTCATGATCTATTTTTATTTCTTTTTGGGTTTCATATTTTTCACTTTTTTTATCTTTTTTCTTTCTTTTTGTCCTTTGATTATTCTTTTAGGACATACCCTCTTTACATTTTTTTAACTTTTAATATGGAGAAAATTTTGCAAAAAGCAAAAGTATGTACAATATTACAAGACTAACCATAGCCATATCAAAATTATGAATTCTATTATTATAGGACCCTAACACCCCATGGAGGACCCGAAGACCAAATACAACATATGGATTAAATATATATATACAAACAGAATAGAAGCAATAGATTCAAGGAGGAAAGCCAAGGAGAAGTGGATCTGTGAAGTAATAGGAGAAAGAAGCCAAGGAGGAAAGCCATCAAAGAGTAGCCATTGGAAATCTTAGAGGTGCCAAAGGAAAGCCAAGCAAAGAGTAAGAGTATGTTACAATTTGTTTTTATTGAAATATTGCATATGCTCAAGAGTAAGAGCCATATCGGAGGAATTAACATATCATAGAAGTTAACATATTGGAGCTAACATATCATACGAGTATTGCGGAGTATTGGAGGAGTTAAGATATCAAAAGATCTAAGGAACATACAAGTAATAATATGTGGAAACTCTTTAAAGACCACAACACATCAGAGAAAACATATCGACAGCTTTATCGGTGGTTCTACTACGTGCCACTGCTCAAAACCCCCGATTACAATATGTAACACAAACCCGATATCCCCATTATAATACGTCTTAATACGACATCAAATCTGCCACATCGCAAGTCCCTTTAAAGCCTAGCCACATTGAAATCCGTCGATTGTGATAAGTAATGCGGACTCGTTGCACCATGATAATATGTCCTAAAGAAATATCACATCTGTCGCATATCGCGTGTCCTGAAGAGATGTCACGATGGCAAACCACCAATTGCGATAGAATTGTGGAACCGACATATTTATTAACAACTGTTTAATTTCACATCGCATCCGCTTCGTCGGAAATAAAGGCATCGATAAGGTTATATAATGAAGCTAAAGGGTTGAGATTGCAAGAATTTTATGAAGTTGCAATTGTGATTTAAGCAGTAACATGGAATGTGGGACCGCCAAACATCTATTATAATATGAATGTTCGTAAATAAATAGGTTTATGATATATTTGTAATGTGAGACCCCATACACAAGTCAACCTCTCCTCCAATGAACATGCCTTTTGGGTATTGATGAGATTCATATATATATATATATATAAGTTAAATGCTCCACCTCAAGAAGGGAATTGAGCTTGGGCATCTATCACTTAGACGAAGGATAGTTCACAACTTGTGAACATGATGGAATAGAATAAATAAAATCTGAAGGTTGAGTGAGCGAAAGAGGAAGCCGAATATTGAGCGAGCATAGAAGGAAGCTAAAGGTCCAGCGAAAGAAGAAGGAAGCCAAAGGTCGGTCATTCTTTTGACTGGGTTATTCATTGAAAGGATCAGACCTAGAATGAATTCGTAGAAGCATAGCCAGTGATTTGTTAAAAATACTACATAGATAGGGTCATTTTAATTGAATACACAACCTGTAGCCACAACAATCACTCCTCTGAAGAAGTTACTCCTGAAGCCTCACTCCCGAAGTAGTTACTGTGACAGTTAGGACAGAGGGTTGAAACAAAGAGTTGTCTTTATGAGGATCTTAGTGCAGTTCATTATAGACACATTGAAGTTGTGTGGAGAATATTGAATACCATGATGTATTAGTCGTCATGAGGTGACCGAAGAAGTTTTTTTTAGGTAACATGAAGAGCAGTGGTGACACCTTCATGTGAAGAACAAGGTTGTCATTGATGATGTGAAATGGATGCTAAGTGAAGGCATAGCTGAAGATTGATAGGGCTTGTTGAAGAAGGCATTGGTAGTCATGAAGTATAACCAAACATATCTTGATGAAGTAAAGCTAAGGGTTGGAGTCGCAAAGAGACAAGGTTATTGCCTTGGAAGATAGGGTTGGAGCCCCAGATCTTGGAGCCTCAAAGAGATAAGGTTGGTGCCTTGGAAGATAGGGCTAGAGCCTCACTGGATAGGGGTCCTCAAGAGACTAGTTTAGTGCCTGTACCAGAGATAGGGTTGGAGCCCTAGAGGTTGGTGCCTCAAAATGACAAGGTTGGAGCCTTGGGAATTCCAAGTTGGTGCTTGGAAAAATATAGGTTGGAGCCTAGGAGATTGAAGATTAGCGTCTTCATCTAGGGTTGGAGCCCTATAGAAATATTGTACTTGATTTATTAGATTAATAAAAGTATTTATTTTTATTATTGATTTTGTTTTCTAATTATAAGTGATCTAATTGGTAAAAATAACAATTGAAAAGTAATATTGATTCACCCCCCTCTCAGTATTTCCAACAGGTATGTTGATGCTAATATGGAAACCCTAGTCTACTTAGGGTTGTTGTTGAAATATAAAATTCCTACTCTTTTGATGCTTTGGTATTGTTATGATAAAATCCCTATCCAAATTTATGTATTGAATCTCTAGATAATTAGGGTTTTATGAATTAGGGTTTATGAGAAAAACCCTTATAATATCTATAGTAAGATCCTAGGAATCAAGCCCTAGGTGAATGTCCGTCTATTTGATCGAAATCCTAGCCTGGTTAAAATTGTTGTATGTCTAACTTTCATGTATTGATATTTGTGCCTTGGGTTTATCTAGTAGATATTTGTGTATGCACATGCATGATTATGAAATCCTAGATATGTATATATGCTAACGTAATTATTGATGCTCATAGTTTGTAAATTCTAGGGTTTGTGACAAAGCCCTAGTAGAAGTTTGATATTCCAGGATATGATGATATTGTCTCTAGTATGATGATTAAATATAGGGTTTGCAACAAACCCTGGCAGAGTCTAAAATGTATAGTATAATTTTTATTTGATTGAATTGCGAGATGGAATCTAGGGTTTGTAATGGATCATAGTAGAATTTGTCATATATCTCTAAAAATAATATTGAGGTCCTAGATAAAATGAGATTAATTTCTTGATTAAGTCACTTTATGTTGTAGTCTAGGGTTTGTAACAAAACCCTAGCGAAAAGTTGAAGTTTAGAAGCATGTGTCTCTTGATGATTATGAACCTAACTAAGTTTAGGTATTTGATGTCTAAATTCTAATGCTTCCGTTATTGTATTGACATGACTCTAATATAGTTAACTTCATGCTTTTTTATTTGGTTGTACTTGTTGTTTAAGTTGTGTAGGTACAAAATATTCAAGATGTTGGAGATATTCGTAAGTAAAGTTGAATTGATAATATTGGTAAACACAATGAAGAATGAAGATGATCAAGATGACCTTGATGTTGTAAAAATGAATGAATCCATGATAAGTTATTTAATGTTGATCTCCCCAATTTAAGAGGGAGGGAATATTATGATAGTCATGATGGATACCTTGAAGAAGAAATTGAAGAATGAATGAAACTCATACAATGTATTGAGTGTGTTTTGGTGTTGTTGAAAAAATTAAAGAAAAAAAGCTTCCAGCTAGTGGCATACGATGAACGTGATATAAGTGGCATCAGGATGATTGAAGACCCCAAAGGATAGTGTTTGCTTGAATGTATATTCAAAATTTTATTACTAATTGGGGTTTGTGCTTGTCTCTCCCTAAACAGGCTGAACACTCTAGGAGCATTCTTGGAAATATGGATATATCTATTTTATTAGGGAGAGATGGAGCATCTAGTGAAAAATTCTTGGGAGGAAATCTAGCCGGCCTATGTGTGTTTGATGTCTAGATCCCGAAGAGGGAGGATGGTGTTTGTCTTGGAGATCTGAACTTAGATACACACCTATGTCCTTGGGTTGATGGTTAGTTAGTAAGACTGATGGTACCTAGACTAGCTGAAAGATTTAGTCCATCTTAGCCCCAACCAAATAGATTACCCTATTCGGGAATCTAGTTTGTAGATCCGAGTGTGATGGAATTTTTGTAGTTCATTTTAGATATCTTCCATCTACCTCTATAGATATAGGTAGTTATGAGTACCTCCCTACTTAAGAGGGAGTGTTGAAGAATTTAACCACTGTCAATATTCATAATTATATTTGAAATGTATTTGTCAAAAGAAAGAAAAATAAATTGGCTTATTAAAGCATGGGTTTCATGCTCGGGTCAAATGTTTTTAGGTCAAAATCTCCATTGAAGACTTCTAGGATTGATGTTAAGTGTCCTTGTCAATGTCACGCTATAAAGAACCCTTCCCGGGAATTATTTATCAAGTAAATTATTTTAATGTACATTAGGTCAATTAGGCATCCTCCACCAAGTTGACCTCAAGGAATGACAATTCAACCTCATTAGAAGAATTTGATCACCTAAGATGACTATATATAAGCAACAACTTGACTCATTTCAAGGATATATCACACAAGCTCAAATTGAAGTAGATGGGAAGCATAAAAGGTGTGAAGTTCAAGAAGGAAGTTGGAATCAAAGTTTTTGGGTCTCTCTCTCTCTCTCTCTCTCTCTCTCTCTCTCTCTCTCTCTCTCTCTCTCTCATTTGCAACTAAATTTTGAAGATGCATCAAGGTTGAAGTTGTGAAGTTGCTACATCACGAGAAAAGCTGTGAAGTTGCTGCATCAAGGTCGAAGCTGTGAAGCTGCTGCATCAAGGTCAAATTTGTGAAGTTGCATCAATATAGAAGTTATGAAGCTGTTAGGCTAAAGCTATTGAAATTTCTAGATCGAAACTACAGTCCTGAAGCTAGGTTAAAGTTCTGTTGCTCAGAAGCCAAAATTTCTAGATTATTGTTGGGTTGAAGTTGTTGGATAAGAAGATACTACTAAATCATATTGGAACGCTAACTTGGTGGAGGAGGGAGGTCTGTTGGTCTAGGGTCTTGGTCTATCTCATTTGAATTAATGAAGGAATAATTCATGACTTGGTTTTCCCCTTATATGGATTTTTCCCTGGATGTGCACCTACATCTGGTGTCCTTTATCTTCATGTTTTGGTTTTGGTAATTTCTTGATGAACTAAGATAAAAGAAGAACATAAGAAAAGATATAATTACTCAAATAAATCACAAGTAATTATCAACAAGAGAAAATATTTCTGCCTTTCTGATTTTCCTACATTATGTACTTTGAGGGATATCATATGGGCACTCCCTTTAGTGTTTACAACCCTACTGATATCTATTGTGTCATATATCTACATTGTATCATAACTAGTCCTTGATGACATGAGTCCACAATATTTTGTGTGAGTGGTCATGCTCTATTATTTTAGTAATGAGTATGGGTATGCCTACCATGTGGATGTACTTTATATGTGTTTGACTATTATTTTTGTAGACCTGCAGGTCCTACGTCCATGGTTCCTTCCCTTCACCTAGCTCAGTGAGTTTATTGTAATGTATTTTAGCCATCAAT
The DNA here is from genome assembly GCA_000404065.3 of Pinus taeda. Lineage (NCBI taxonomy): Eukaryota > Viridiplantae > Streptophyta > Pinopsida > Pinales > Pinaceae > Pinus > Pinus taeda. The sequence goes on along the minus strand of APFE030703821.1, from coordinate 91,422 downwards.
TTTTCTTATGACCTCATACATTAGTGGGAATCTATTATAGCTCAAAATGTCACCCCCCTTGAGTTCATTAGAGAATAATAACACATTTAAAGTTGAGATGCAAAAATTCATCCATGGAAGCTTCACAAAAATTCATGTTCTATAACTTTAGTTCCCCCCAAAAACTAGTTGACAATGTTGTTAGGATTAATAACACCCTAGATGACTTGAAAAGGTGAACTAAAGGGCTCGTCAACTCTCTAGTAACACTACAAAAGGGAGTTGAAGCAGTAGTGTTTATGGATAAGTGAAAACAAGGTTGAATTTGACCACTTTTTGAGGATAACGATGAAAGAACCATATCAAACATGGTGAACAAAAAGTATAGGTTCAATGTGATGACTCCTCCAATCTATATATAAATGTAATGTCATCCTAAAAAAAAGGGAGAGGAAATATTATTATAACGAAGTGCTTCAGGATTAAAAACTTGTGGGCTTCCTTGCATTAAGCCACATACATTGTGTGCCATGACAATGAGCTATAGTGAGAGGGAGAACACAGACTAAGGACTACAGAGAAGTGATGATTGTAATGCCATTGGAATTAACATAGGGAAATGAGGAGCAAGGATCTCCAAGAACTTCTTTAGCTCATTGCATAGGACATATGCCTCTAAATAGAACGTCCATTATAATTCCCCTTTTTTTGTTTCTTTCTTTTCATATGCATGAGAGTGGGATAGATAGATTGCAAACCCTACTGCTTGTGATATTCCCTTGGCAGGCCTATGGGTGTAGAGTATCTTACCATTGTAGGAGAAATTACGGATAACAATTTTATTCACAATTTGATGTATTTACTTCATAAAATTTGTGAGATGATTATATATTTGGTATCTATTATGATTACTATTTCAACGCATGGGTGGGCCTCTCAACCATTTAGTGTGTAACTCATGGAATATCCATGAATTCCATGTAAATCTCTCAACAATTCATGAATCTTATACAAGATTAGTCAAGATCATCATAAAGATAATGAATATTTTTTCTTTTTTTCATATACAACTATTTAATGATTATGTATGTGATTAAAACCTCTATCAAGTTATCGACAAGTGAAATTTGACACTTCCCTAAATGTTGTCAACGAAGGGGGGAAACATGATCACAAGCCCCAATTAGACTCATTTTCGTTTAGTGTCGTAAACGCATACTAGTATGTGGGCCTAGTTGCCACTTAGAAAATGAAAAGTCACTTTAGCTTTTGTTTGTTTAACTAAAATATCATCCTACAGTTAGCGGAATTCTTCATTACTTTGTAAATTTTAATCTTTAAATTTCTTGATGGAGGATTGGGGAAATTTATTATCACACTAAACGAAACTGAAACCTTATAAATTGAATTCTTCACATAAATATAAGTTAAGAACAAGACAACTGTAGGCCTGCTGAAATGTTGACCAAGTAACAATCTTAAACACAAAGAAATTTGTTCATTAATAAATCTTCTAAAGCCTAGATATTCATATAAATATATGTAAAAAAGGCAAGACTCAAGAAACTTAATGCACACAATTTAATAAACAAGGATGATACATAGATCCTCTAGAAAATAAAATTGTATTAATCAACAAAATTGAGGTCTTCATTTACAAAATATTATAGAGCATGGCATTTAGTCTTTACAAGACCCTTCCCTTTTCTTCTCCTCCTCCTCCAGTAATGCTTTAAGCATTGTGAGGATGTTATGACTTATTTGAAGAAGCTTGTTGTCGATGAGCCTTCCATGTGGTGTGTATGTGTAGGATCTCATAGATATGAGAGTCTTCATTTTGGAACTATAACCTTGCCTTCAACATTTTGTCTACCATGTCCTGCATGTCGATATCCATTTAAAAGGAATAATAATGGAGCTAAGCCACCTCCCTAGTGGGTGTGATAATGAATGTTTCAATTGAATCTTCGTCCACCCTTTGAATGTTCTCAACCATAGGGACTATTGTGGCCTATAATTTAGTAATCTCATGCAATATTGGTCCAACAGATGTGAGGCTAGAAAAGACTTCTAGAGTCCCTAACTTCCATTCTTCGAGCTTCTTTGTGGTCGTGTCCCACATCTTCCTGGCCAACTAGATGGCTCCAGTTGTTATCTCTTTACCTTCCTCGTGTTCTAGTCTCCAAACATTTATCAACGGCCTATCTTTCCTCTTTTACTCTTTTCTTAACTTGGGAAATGAATTAGGAGCATTCCTATGTTCCTTTTGCCACTCTAGGATCTAGTCGAGAGTCGTGTCGACTTTCTTATAAATCCGCTCTTCAACATCCATTTCTTGTAATGTATGCTCAAGTTGTATGAAGCATTATTGAGCTAGCTACAATTTGTCTATGAAAGAGACTTGTTCTTTTTGGAAGTTTTTATTCAACCTAATTTCTAGGGCATTAAGTACTTGAAGGTTTATTTTCATCTTCTACATTTCGTCGATACTTTCATTGATCTTTTGTTTGTGGTCCTCTTTGAGTTTATTTAGCTCATTTAGATGGGGTTTCTTGCTCCTTGGACTAAGATTTTAAGGACTCAGATAACACTACGTGTTATGTTTCTAACCCTCTTTCTTTTTGGCTTCCAAAATCTACTTCTAATCCTTTAATTATTGTTCTAGTTCCCTTACTATCTGACTCAATTGTCCCACATCTAAGGATAGGCTATTAGTAGAGGCCTTGTTAGTTGTTTTCAGGGATCCTAGGACTGTTCAGGGATCCTAGGACTGAGGCTATATAGACGATGCCTTGCTGATTATTTTTATTTATGATACTCCAGATACTCCTATGTGATGAGATTCCTAATATGACTACTTCTTCTTAGCTCATCCCAATATTTCTCATTCTTGATACATTGTAAATAACCACCTTTCTATAGTTACTATAATAATAGGTGCATAAGTCCATTAACTCATCATCAATATCTTTGTGGTGATCTAGAGGAGGTGTTGTACCTGTCTTCTTAATGATAGGAGGGATTGAAGAGATCAAACTCTATGGGATAAAAGGACCCGATACTAGAGTAATTATTAGGACATGTACCTATGGCACTTCTCACTATTATGGAGACTCTAGGGAATCTTGTGTCTCCTTCCCCTCGCTAGTTTCTTTGTCTAGTATACTCATCTCCACCTACAGTTTGCCGTTGCTCAATGGTCAAGGCTTCAACCTAGGACAACTTCTATTGTTGTAGCCCCATTTCTTCCTCAAGGCTTTTCCTTTCAAGGGCTTCATCCTTGAGCTTCCTTTCTCCATCTTTCACTTCTTAGAGCGCCTCTATCTCAGAGAGACATTGCTCATTTTTCCTTTCTCTTTGGTGTGCTTCTAGAAGTTGAATGTTTGGAAGGTGTTTTTTTATTTGCAGTTGCATCCTTAGCTCTACTTCCTTGTATGTGAGGATGTCCTAAAATACTAAACCTTTAAGGGAAAATTCATGCTCATATGGATAATTAAGCCTTACAGACTTACAATGTTCTTTTACTATGTCCTAGGGGTCATGCTTTCTGAAAGTTCATGTAAGAAGCATTAACTCCTTGATTCTATCACCTTATTTAATGGAATGAGGTAATTGTGTTAAGGTGTAGTGACCTATTCTTAGTAGGAACCCCAACCATGACCTATTTTTGTTATTCACCAATGCTAATTCCACCCTAGCTTCCACTATCTAATAGGTAGTTTCTTGGATTACAAGCCGACTAGGGAAAAATTAAGGTATCAAATGTTGGGGTGACAAACATCTGAACACCTTGATATATGTATATTTTTCCTCTTAGTACCAGTTTCCAATCTCCTTGATAGTATTCCTTGCACCTTCAAATAACCTAGGTGTCGAAAACCTGAAGAATATCAAGTGAGTCTGGGCCAAACATTTATCACAAATTTTGTAAAAGAACTTGGGCTATTGATCTTCCCATAGTTCTGTTAGCGCTCAAATCTACCTTAGGTTGAAATAAGGTAAAACTCAAGGCTATATCAAACCATGCTCAGCCTCGTAGCTAGCCCTATGAGGACAGGAGAGGGCTCTCTCCGGGTCAATCTCGAAAAAAGGTAATCGATGAGGTTTGAGATGACTAAATTGGTAATTAATTTTAGGCTAGGTATGAAGTACAAGGAGTTTGAAGTTGATTTTTTGGGGTTTTTGTTGAATCTAAGGGAAAGGCAATTTTGGGTGTGGGGATGAGACACAGTTTTTGCAGAGGTCCGATTGGGGCAAAGAAGGCGATTGTCTTGATGCTTTAAAAGTGAAAGAGATGGATAGATCAGACTGGCGAGGAGCTAAGGAGAGCAAGAAGCTTTCAAGGATTCTCCTTAAACAGATGAAAA
>APFE030703821.1:72026-87005 GCA_000404065.3 Pinus taeda | reverse complement strand
ACTGAAAGAAGCACACCATCAACACATAAAGCCACATGAATCCCAAACAGTGCTGCAAAACCCTGGTCTTTCCTTAGCCAAAAATGCAGAGAAAATATGTACAATAGTATTCCAAAGCAATCCCAAGCGTCCAACCCTGAAAATGACTTAGAAAATACATAATATAGGCAAGCCAACCCATTCCATTGTCTCTAGGGGTCGAGCCCATCATCCTAGGAGTTGTTTCAACCAATTCTAAACAAAGCACTAAAATCTAGGCATCCAAAACAACTTGCCTCTAAAACAAGGGAAACTGATCCATTCATTAAATTTTGACTATTTTTTAGTGAATCATATAGAATAGGTAAATAAGTGCCAAAGTTACATCATGTACATCAAATTACATCAAGCTGGGTCAAAAATCACATCAAGAGGTGAAACTAGTCATAACTGGCCGAAATTCTGAGCTGGAAGGAGAAAATTTGACCAAAAATCTCTATGCGCCGCGCGCCTGAGCTCTATGCACCGCGCACCTTTCAGCCTACTTTTGGGGCACTTTACGACATCAAAATCAAGCTCACAATATCTGGTTGGAAATCCCTAGATGTCTGCTATCCAGCCCAAGTGGAATTTCTCAATTTGGAGCTCATTTGCCCCTCCAAAACTTCATTCTCCCACAAGTGCTTCCTGCTGGTGCAAAAGGTGGCAGAAAGGTGATTTTCATGGTGTTTTTGGCCCTTTTGATCATCCAGAACTTGATGAAATGCCTTGGCCCTACTAGAGCATGCATAACTTACCATGACAAATCCAAAACTATAAATTTTTCCTCCAAGAAGTGTCCCAATCATAAGCGCGCACGTCGACGCGCTACGCGTTGGGCTGAAAAATCTGTTTTGCAAGCCAAATATTTCAAAATGACAAAAATTTCTCCAAAATTGCTCAAATTCAGAGCAAAGACCCTCCATCATGTATTATGTCCAGCCAATGAAGCCTTGGCCAAAATTTGGAGTGGATCAGGCTTTTTTCACCGTTTTAGTGCTCTTCTCAACCGCCTCTTTAGAATCTTCATTTTTGCTTTGCAGACATGCATACGAGCCCAATAATGATTTCTCATATGACGAAGCATGTCTTTGTCTCTATTGGCCTTTGCCAACAATTTCTCCAGATGAGTGTTAACATGGATGAGCATAGACTCTCGATCAGCCGGTGTCATATCACCCGGTCTCTTTCGGGCCAATTCTCGATCCTCACGGATTTTCCGCAACTCATAAAGTGTATGTTCATCCTCTAGCTGTTTGTTACGCTGCTCCAAGTAGTTTATCACCCACTTAGCCATCTGCAATTTCTTTCTCAGCGATTCATTCTCAGCCTTTTACTCCCGGATGATCTCCTTTAGCTCCGAGCTAGGAGAGCTCGCATCAACATCAATGATTGTGAAATCCGTGTCCCGGCCCCGTGAAGGATCCTCATCATGGATAGGCCTCTTACCCCTGTCCTGGATCTGTACTTGTGCTGAAGAAGAAGGTGAGACCCCTTCCACATCATGTGGAGATAATACTCGCTCTGCTAATGCAGTCAACGAGACCCCTTCCACCCCGGGTGGAGATAGTACTCGTCGTGTAGATGCAAATAAGGCCCTGTGGCCTCACTGGTATGTCACATACAATGGAGCACTTATATTCTCAGTCTCAAGAATGTCTGGCTGGCGTGAAGGCTCTCCCTCGTCATGAACTATCTCGGGAAGCAATTGTGACGTTGTGAAGAAGTCACGGGAGATGAAATCCTCCCAAGTAATTCCCTGCAATGTCAACTGATGTACCACTATGATTTTGATCAGCGTGTAATGATATATGCTTCTATGTTGCTGTACTGGGGTCTTCCTTTGTACTAAAGCCACCATCCTCTCTATGTTACGACACATGAAATACGGAATGTTCATCATATGTACCCTCGTGAAATACATCAACAAACAGACATGGTACGCATAGAGACGCGAGAATCTGCCCTCGCAACTGAAATACCGAATGATGAGTTTCATCAATGGTGCAAACTCATCCCTCAGGAATCTGAAAGGAAAAGCCGTGCTCAATTGTCTCATATGCCCAGGTTTGATGTATGGCTCATAGTAGAATTTGTCTAACTGCTGGTGTTTGTTCCATTCCCCTCCTACATTTGGTATCCCGGTGGCCTGAGCAATAGTCTCTGGTGACAAAGTGAAATTTACTCCGGCGAGGTTTACATGGCCATCATGTAAATGTAGAACAAATAGATGAACTAGTTCACGATGATGTTGGGTTTGTGAGATCATCTCACAGTATTGGAAACGTGACCGACGCTGAAAACAATCCATTGCAAGCAGGCAAGCCTGCAATTGAGCCAAAGAAGTAGGCTCCTCCCTGACATGCTGACCACTTTTGCCACTTTTGTGAGGCCTCTGTGGCACATTACCCTCAGCTGTAGAATCACTGTCATACTCCTGTTCATAAACTGAATCCGTCTCTGACATGACTTTGAAAACAAGATGTCTGGAATATGTATGTTGATATATAAATTGCTCTGAATGAAACTGTGTGTGCAATTGAATGTGAACTGCTTTTTGCTCTAACAATGATGTGACCAAGGGGAAAAACAAATGCACAAGGGAATATTAGGAAAGGGAAAACATTAGGGAATTAGGGACTTTCAAATAAAATGTAATTGGGTAAGGAAGGGAAAATGTATACATATGGAAACAGGGTTTAGGATTAGGCGGATATTGAATAGTTTTTAAGGAGTTTTCATAGAGGTAAGGAATTAGGGGTTTAGGGATCATATGATAGGATTATGAGGGGATTAATGAGGAAGTTTGATGAGTTACTTTGGGAATGGGGGACAACGGGAAGTGAGGAAAAGAGTAGACCTTGGTGACAACACTGTTTTCAAAACCCTAAGCAATGTTTCTTATTGGAAAAAGGGAGGTTTTTCAAAGTCTTGTTTCAATGGGCATGAGCCATGAACCCACCACATTCACCATCAAAAACTAAGAAAAAGATATGGAGGTGAGCCTACCTGGCAAATTGATGTGAATATTGGGTGATTTGATGAGTTTTCAAACCATTTTCGGGCTCCCAACTGTGTGTGCCACGCTCATCACCCAGTGCGTAGCGCGCTCCCAATGCACCGCGTGCATGCAAATTTACACTGGCCAATGGAGCCTAGTGCACCGCGTGCACCCAATGCGTCGCGCGCCTTTCTGTATGTGTCGCGCGCACCCTCAAGCTTGTTAATCTACCCTTCAAACGCGTATTTTGCCCTCCACTTCACAAATTCGACTTTTGCCTCTAGAAATGGTGGAAATGAATGATCTTTCATGATTTATATGTGAAGAAAATATCTCACTAAATCAGATTTGATTTTAATAACCCACTTTAATAATGTTTGGCATTTTGACATTCTTTCAGGATTAATAGACTTTTGCTTTTTGGTTTCCTTTTTAAATTTGGATGAAATAATGATTTTCTTTGATACTTTTTGTAGGGATAACTATGATATGATTTGGCAAAGGAGACCAAGGCTGTGCCTGGACATTTCAAGAACTAAAATTTTTGAAAACTTATTACAAAAATGAAATGTCGACTTATCTTCAAAATAGAGTTTTGAAGAGAAGCCATAATCTATCCGTATAACGATAAAAATCTTTGAGATAACAACCTATTGAGGACCTCCCTCTAGCCTGTTGGCTTTATTAGACTTTACAAAAATCAAATTGACTTAACCCTAGACCTAATGACTGAGAACATTTGTCATGACCTAGAAATTGAAACAGGGCTGCAAATGACTGTTTCAAGACTTTGATTTTTTATAAATGGACCTGAGCCAGTAGTGCCAAGCATGAGGGGAATGAGTAACACAAACCTTTCCGTCAGATTTATGGCATGCTCCTAACGAGTGCAAATGATTGGAACTGATGAGACACCTAAACATGAAGTGCAAAAAGAGTTTTGATCTCTCACGGAGGGATAACCAGACTGACTCTAACAAGTTCTTGGAAATAAATATGGTTAGGAGGGAGAGATAGAGTCCATTTTTATTTCATTCCTAGAAACTTGTTCATGATGCACATGGCATCTACTAAATACACTGATGTGTAGAAGGATGCACTCTAGTTTGTCGATATGTCTTTCACATTTAAAAGAGCATTTATTATATTATTGAATAAAATGTTTTCCCAAATGAATATGAATATTTTGGAGACTTTTTTTACCTAGAAAGGTTACCCATTCAATCCTGAAGTGCGAGGCATTGAACTATCAATAGATTCAAATTATCATCACTGTAATGTGATGGAAGGAATCCCGTAGATATTGTGTGGGGTATTATTTATTAGTGCATTCTTTGAATGCATCAACATACCACCACCAACCTTTTATGGTCTTGATACACTTGGGGTGAGTTGCAAAGAAATTCTCAATAAAATGATTGGTTTAGTTTACCTCTAACTATTGGATATTATACATCTCATGGAATGCATCAACCTTTAGAGAGGCTACAATATGACTTTTGTGTCAAGAATAGCTTCTTGGTTTAGATCGGTTTGCACCTCTTCCTATATAGTCATGTTAGTGTATGCAATTATCGGAACTATGGTGGAAATTTGATAAATCTTAGACCTTCTATTATTACACGTTGTTGAATAATATTCACTCTATGTGTCAAACTAAGAATTGGAACACATTTGGTAAATCTTGCTCAAATTAGGATGAGTGTTATTTCCATCCAAGGCTCCTATATCTCCATAAATTATTTCTCTCACAGGCTGGTCAAGCATCATGGTCTTTGTAATGGTGATATTTTGTTTGTTTCCCTTGTGTCCTTTTGACATCCTATCAATTAAATATCTCTTCAAGACCTCCATGTAAAGAAAACCACTATGTCTTTGACAGATACATAGTTCATGAAAAGGAAGTAAACCTAGCTGCAAAAACTTATGCAGACACAAATTTGACTAGATGCAATGGAATTGAAGAACAATGGGTACAACTCTATTGTAGGCAGTCATAATCGGGTCAAGGAATGGCGTAATGAGGTAGTAATGAAAGAGTGACTGGCGAGGATTGATTGAACACATTAAAATAAAAAACGACATAACAATTGGATGAGGATTTTAATGTGGAAAATGGCATAACAATTATATAAAGGCATTAATGTGGCCTTGGGTGACATTAATGCCAACAAGAGTTTATTGGGATAACTGTAGGGGGGAGTTGGTAACACACTTAAGTTCAATTGTTATCCATTCGAGGAAGTCACCACCAAAAAACATGATTTATTATGAGATGTGTGCAAGGATCAGCGGAGTTGATTTATTAACGACGCATTCATTAATGCTATAAAGCTACATCAATAACTGTTATGGCTAATTGTAATGTGATAAGTCAGGAAATGAAGGAACCCTCCTAGTGGAGATAGATAGGCTTGTTGAAGAAGGCTATGAGAAAATTTTTTGTTAGAAAATTATATATTACAGAGAAATGGAACACATAAAATATATTGTAGAAATGCAAACACAGAAAACACATAAAACAAGAGAGACACAAATATACGTGGTTCACCTAATTTGGGCTACGTCCACGGAGAAAAAGCCAGTCCTTCCTTTTATATTATCCATCAAATTGAAGAGATACAACCTATAGCAGATCTGATGTAATTCCCTCTTCGCTCCCACACAATCTCCTCTCTCTTTCTCACTCAGAATACAGATCTAGATTGACGCAATACAATTCCCTCATATATAGTGAGAGGTTTCCTTCTAGGGCAAAAAACCCTAAACTAAAAATAACTTCTACTGTTAGATCTCCGCCTAATGAATGGCTCAGATTGACTATGAAATTACAACATTTTACAAGGCAAATTTGCATCTATTTTTAGCTTCGAGGGTGCTGCTCCCGATCCCCCCCAAAGGTCGCAGCCACCCCCCTGGACCCCCCCTGCAACAAATATTTTAGGGGAAACATTGCCACCCCATTACGAACTGGGGTCCAATGCAGTAATACCTTTGAATACAAAAGATAATCAGGCTCCACACCCAATAATTTCAACAAGGGTGTCCCACTCTTTAAACTAAAAAGAACAAACCAAAATTGTACAATTAGTGCTTTTCCTCTATAGGGTCGGTATCAGGGTTGGGAGAAATCGATACGTATTGAAATTTTTCTCAAGAAAATTCTCCAACTTCCAATTTCTAATATAGGGTATACAAGAGGAGTGGAAATATGTATCTGCTATATTGTTGGTATCATAGGATTGGTAGCAAATTGAATCTATCATTGTCATGAACCTTTAAACTTTTGACCTTCGATCTCTGATATGTGGTATTTATGAAGGAGCGAGAGAGAAGGATTTTTCATAGAATGTAGATTCTTCTAACCTCCATCCTATGAAAATGGAAGATATCGACTTGGAAGAAAATTTCCCGACAAGATGACTATGAGACATAGGGATATAAAGGATTTGGGTCTATCACTTAATGTCGATGGAGGGGCCCCACCAAAATTTAATTTTGGTTAGGGAAGGGTTGTTGGGTACAAAAAAAGCTTGGTGAAAGTTTCTAATTGGTATGTTGTTGATTAAGATAGATATGAAGTTGCACAAAAATAACTTTGTCAACATCACAAAACTTAAACTAGGATTACAACAATTAGAAGCATGATTTTATTCATTCAATTTATAGCACCATCAAATATTCACTTCTTTGTTCTCCAAAATGATAATTCCTTTTTTCTTTTAATTCCATGCATCTTTGTTATCATACTCTTTCACTTTTTCCTTGTTTCTAGCAGCACTAACATTAGTGTGGCGATACTTGCAAATATTTTGAGAGTTCCCCATAGCTCTATTCACTCCACCTATAATATCCCCAACCAATTGACCCAATTGAACCAAGACAAAAATAAATAAATAAATAATAATAATAATAACTAAATAAGTGGCATAGAGCCCATAGTTTTGGCCCCAGGTAATTATCAACTGAGGTAATTACCTATGGTATTCTTCCAGCAATTAAGCTTTAAAAGGGAAAGAGGAGGAACAAGAGAAGACATGGAATATGGGATTTGGGATTTTCTTCATCAATATTTTAAAGCTTGGGCGATTTTTCAAGTGAGGGTTTTTAGGTGAGATCCTCAGCCTCTCTTCGGTGGGATTTGATCTATCACCATAGTAGGCAAACCTAACTTTGGTGGTCTCTCTGATCACCCTAGTTGGTCCAATTTATTTTATTTTAATTTGAGAGAGGTTTTTTGCATCTTCTATCTTCCAGATCGAGAGTGTGAGTTTGGGATTTTCTTTGCAAGGATCTCTATAATTATGGGAGTTGAGACCGTGGATTCCTGGTGTTGGAGACCTTCGTGATTGGAGACAATAGAGGCAGGGCCAAAAGGCCATTGATTTCCCAAGCATTGGACATCGAACAACTGATTGTGTATCCCTATTGTGACAACTTCATTGTGGGGATTCTGCCACCTACGACTTGTAAGGAACCATGGCCGCTAAGCACATGTTTTTCGGCAAGTCATAATAGCACTCTAGGTGTGTAAGAAACCAAGCAGTGGACTAAGAATTGTTTGGAACCGACAACTACAAAGAATAATCGATGTCGTCATTTTCCAACTAAGGAGCCATGGACGTTGAGGTGGAAGGAATTAAATTAGAAAATGTGGTAAAATCCCTCTTTTATACATTGGATTCATACGTGAATACAATTGGATTTTGGGCTTGGATCGGTTTTATTATGGAATGAATAAAATATGTTATATGGGAAATATTATATGAATATAATATGTTCATTTACTTGATTTTGTCTTGGTTCATATTTGTATTGGCACAATAACTTTAATGGTATATGGGAAATATCTGAAAGGCATTCATCACTTTATAGATAGTGCATAGAGATTACTCTTCCTTTTATTAAGTATATTACAGTGGTATCAGAGCCACAATCTTGGCCAGTTTTGGGATGCCAAGAAAAGCAAAGAAAAAGGGGATTTCCATCAATTGGAAAGGGAGAAAGGCTAGAAGTCAATGGAAAAACTAAGAAATCAACACTAAGGACCAATGAGATTCAGGAGAAGAAGAACCAATGGGCAATCAAGAAAGTACTAAAATTGAAGATGCATTACACAAGATTGTCGCCACTCAAGACACAATTGTGGAACTTATCAAACTACAGATCAAACAACCTAACTTGCAAAGCAATAATGGGGAAGGAAAATCTCATTTTGGAGGGGACGGTCCATCACATGAACATGTCAACATTTAGAGCAGCAGTCCAACACATGAACATGCCAACATTCAGAGTAGCCCTTTCAACTGACCAACCATGCCTTCGTTCTTGGATGATTCCTCCAGAGAGAAAGACTCTAATTCACCAATTGCAGAGACAGTTACAGCCTGGATGAAGGAATATGATACGTTGCCTCCCAATGTGAAAGCAACCTTAACCATTAATGAATATTACTTCATGAGGAGAAAACAACAAAGAAATACAACCACATATGGGGGCCCTCGGTCAAACATGGATCTACAAAACGCCGTGGGAAAGGTAACTCTTCATTACTTTGATGGATCTGTTAGAGTCAGCCTGGTCAAGTCCTCCGTCAGGGATCAAAACTCTTTATGCATTTCATGATTAGGTGTCCCGCTCCTCTCTTCCAGTTGCATTTCGCTAGGGACATGCCATGACCTGACGGAGAAAGTCATGCTAGTTAGTTTCCCTCATGTCTGGCCCATGCTGGTTCAGGTCTTTGTCCAAAATCAATGAAATTCATGATAGTTAAGGTCTGGTCCTATTTCAAGATAGAGTCATTTTTGGTTTGTGTCTAGAAATTCATCAGTTTGGTCCTTGAAAAAACATGTCCACAAACAAGCCATGTAGGCCAAAGGGAGACCTTGTACAACTACAGTGCAGAAAGCTTCATCATCACCGCAAGAGACATCGACTCTTCTTCAAAACTATGTTTGAAGAAAAGTCAAGCAAGGTCAACTATGACAAAATTTTCCAGAAATCGACAGTTGACATTTTCATATGCAGTCATGGATGTTAAATTCGGAGGCCCAGTCACACAATCCCCACAAAGGAATGCCAAAAATTTCATCAAGAGAGCCAAAATTTCGAAGAAAAAATGGAAAAAATAGAGTGTTGTAAAAGTCAATAAAATGGTGCAAACTCAAACATTAGAAAGTGGGTTTTTTAAAGAGGAAAAAATCAAACTAGATTCTCTCAAGCCTATAAATACATATTGTGGCCCAAAGCAAAGCCATTGTGCGATTGGAGACTTAGAAAGACATTGCAAAAGGTGGGAGAGTGAGATTGGTGAGTGTTTGAGTGAGTTGGTAGATGATTTGGGAAGCGTGGCGCACACAAGGAGGAGCACGGCGCATACATCACGCGCGATGCATACACAGCCAACCCGCCGTTGAACGAATACACAGGCACGACGCATATAAGGTGCGCAGCGCACTAGGAAGAGCGCGCGGCACACACAGTCCAGCAGCTCAAAAACAAGGCAAAACCATTTCAAATCTTTGTGAAGCCCATCAAATCAAGAGGTAGGCTTTATGACACCTCTTGTACATCTATTTTGTCAATGATATGGTGTTTATAAGATGTTTAAATGGTACCCAAAAGCAAAAGGCCATCCATGGAAAAGATCACCAAGAAAAACGATAAGTGGGGTTGCAAAATTGTGATGATGCCACCAAGGTTCTGCTCCCCTACCCTTGTCCCCTCACCCCTCATCATCCTCACCTCCCCTCCATCATGTTTCCTAAGAAAATCATCCTAAATTCACCACTAAAACCCCCTCCCTTGTTTTTCAAAGCAAGCTGGGCGACTTTTACAGTGCGCAGCACACACACAAGGTGGCGCGGTGCACTCAGGGCGGGCGGTGCACTCAGGGCGCGCGGCGCACTGGGAGCCCGGCCACAGTGCAAAATTGCCACTGGCGCGGTGCATACCCAGTGCACAATGCACTGGGCAGAGCGCGTGGCGCACAGACTTATAAGCCCAAAATGCACTAAATTGCCCAAACATTTTATGAATGACCCTCAAGGTTGGAGAGGTAGCCCAACTACCTACGTCATTGGCGTTTAAGCTTGAAGGGGAATGTTATTATGACGACCATGAAATCAAATGAAAAAATTTTAAAAGTAAAACAAAGATGATATAAAGAAGGTCAAGAAAGCTAGGGTTTTGCTACAGTGACTTTATTGCGAAAGCATGCTCCTACCCTACCTCTATCAGCTAATCCCCCTATAGCAGTTTCCCCTAATAATCACCCTAGCTCCACTGTAATCATATCCACTTGTCCCCTCTATTCCTATGGCTCAAAACATCCAAACCATACCCCATCAACACCATACTCAAACACTCCCAAATCCCTGATAAAGTTCTCCTTTTAAACCCCTATTCCTCTTTTCAGCATTCCCCTCCTAAACTCCTCTATTTTATTATCCCCTTGGTGACAGATTTGCAGAGCATCTATCAGTTCAGTGGTTTCAGAGGGCAGCAAAGAAATTCAGGGTACAAACAGCAGTAATGGCATCAGAAATTTCATTAGATTATGAGGGGGAAACCCACAGTGATACAGCTTCAGGAGAACAGACTCCTCGGAGGCCTAGGAGTCGCAGACATGTCAGGGATGAACCAAACACCCTCACGGAGTTGCAGGCATGCCCTCTTGCTATGTCTTGTTTCCAGCACTTGGCATGTTTCGAATTTTGTCAGAGGGTGGCAAATGTTAGAATTCAACATGAGTTGGCCCGCCTCTTTGCACTTCACCTACGTGGAGGACAGTCTATCTTGGCGGGGGTCACTTTCACATTGACACTCGAAACCATATCAGTGGCAACAGGCATACCAAATGTTGGAGAACAGTGGCACAAGAAGATGGAGGTGGAGAGGGAACTTTATGAACCTTACATAAAAGCCAGTTGTTTGAGTCAGCTCACGAGAGTTTTCCCATTCAGATTTCTGAGAGATGATTATGCTCCGCTCATGAGATTGATCATGAAATACTTCAGTTGTGAGGGGAGGTTTTCTTGCCTTTATGCCTATCACATCAGGTTACTCATGCACTTCACCAGGGTGCATATGATGAACCTCCCATTCTTCATTTGTGGGAACATAGAGAGGATGAGAAAATTCATGCAGCATAAGACCCCTCGGCAGCAGCTCAACAGCGTATATCACTTTGCTCTTATCCAAATTTTGGTGGACCATTAGTGGAGATTGCAGGGCATTGCTTGGGAGGACTTCATCTCCCGTGACTTCTTCAGCGCTCCACAGGTAGTATCAGAGGCAAAACATGAGATAGGGGGTACTTCTCATTAGCATGAGTGCCATGAGACCACTGTGGTGCCATTTTCCATCACATATCAGAGAGGCTATCCGAAAGGCACCAGGCCTTTGTTTGCAGCAGCAAAGCGAGTGTTATCTCCACCTGGGGTGGAAGGGGCCTCGCTTCCAGCATCGACGACACAGGAACAAGACAGAGGTAAGGAGCCAATGCATGACGAGGGGCCTTCGGGTGAGCCATAAGGTGCTCAAGGGACCGGTGTCATCCTCATTCCGGATGAAGAGACAGAGGGATAAAATGCCAAACTGAGGATGATTATTCAGGAGCAGGACACAGAAATCAAAGAATTGATACTCAATTTCAAGAGGTCCATATGGGTCATCAACTATCTGGAGCAGAGGAATAAATAGCTGGAAGACCAGCATGTGATCATGGAGCTGCAGAACATCCGTGAGGGTCGCCTAACTGCCCGGCATAGGAGGATTGAATTCACTTCATTGGAGCAACAGGTTATGGATGATTGTGAGTCTGTTCTTGAGAGAGTCAACATGCACCTGGATAGAATGTTGAACAAGTCCGACAAAGACAACGCACTGCTGAGACACATGGCTCATCATTACAGGGCACAGAACTTGAGTTTGAGGGCCCGGATAAGGAGTTTGAAAGCAAAATTGAGGAAAGCCACAAAAAGGGCAAAAAGGGAAAAAGAGAAAGATAGGCTCAGGATCTTGGCTGAGGCCTCCTTGACTCAGCAAAGCACCCCATAGAGAACTTCCAGCCCAAATCTCAAAAAAATTTGGGCAAATTTTGGTCACAGGGAAATTTTTTGGGCAAAAAAAAAGGGATTTTCTCCCTGTGCGCCGCGCACCCTGCACGGCGCTAAAATTCTAGCACTCCAATCGCGAAAAGGTTTGAATTTTTGGATTCAGCATCGAAAAATACATCTACTGGTGTCTGGGCTAGAAATTTTGATAAGTCTTAGGTCTCGTAAAGGTCAAAAAACACTCACAAATGGCCTTTCTGCCACTTTTTGGACACACAGAAAGCAGTCTTGGGAGAATGAATATTTGGAGGGGCAAATGAGCTTCAAATTCAGAAATTCCAGTGGGGTAAAAAAGTAGACAGGCCAAGCTTTCCAGCAAGCCCACTTGGGCACATTTTGAACACCTGGAAGTGCCCCAAAACAGGTCCCAAAGTAGCGCGATGCACAGAGAAATTGGCACGGTGCACAGAGGAAAGTTGCCAATTTGCTTCCGTTTCACGAAATTTCGGTTCGCAACTTCTCCAAGTGGGCCCGATCATCTACACTTCAGTTCTTTGGCACCAAAGGCAGCATTTAAATTTTTTATTCTCTATATTGGCTTCTATCCAAGGGGCGAAGCAAGGCAAACGGTCACCCCAAAGCCAAATGTCATATTTGCAGCGCTGCACCTGTCGCTGATGGTTGGCTCTCCATCTCCATTTCGAACTGATTTGAGTAACTTCACAACCCCTGGGCATTCTATCTCTTCCTCACACATTCTATATATTGTATGCAAGTTATTTGCAAAGGGTTGGTTGGCTTGTAACTTCTGGGAGACTGTGGGAAGAAACTTTGTTTCTGCATTGTATATTTTTACAGAGAATTAATGAAAGGCAGCGGCTCTGTTTCATGAGATTCCTGTGGTTGTGAGTATAGCAAGTGTTTCTCTTATGTTGCATATGTATCTTGTTATGTTTTGTATTCCATTTCGCATTCATTTCTGGTGAAATGTTTCGAGTGAGATCAAGTAGAATTCAATTCTATTGCTCTACCTGTGGGAAAATTTCATATATAGTGTTCATTCTTCTATTTGAAAAGGATTCGTGTCGCCCATGCCATTTTCAACTTCTTAATCATTCTCTTCATTTCTTTGTTATGTTCCATATTTTCATTTCGTATCCATCTCTGGTGAAATTGTTCGAGCGAGATCAGGTAGAATTCAATTGTATTGCTCTACCTGTGGGAAAATTTCATATACAGTGTCCATTCTTCTGTTTGAAAAGGATTCATGTCACCCATGCCCTTTTCAACTTCTTAATCAATATTTCCATCCCGCCACATTTTAAAACTAAATTGCTATGCTTTCAACCTACCTTTCCTCACGAAATAATCTGTGCCTTCATTTTAAGTTCTCTGTTCATTGAGGTCCAGTGGTCCCATAACATCCCATAAATACAGTCATTCATAAAAATGACTCCTTGTTTTCATTTCCACTTACTAGCCTAAGACAAATAGTTCATTGTAAGTCCTCTCATTCCTTCTCGTTCATCTATTCACTGAGTGTGACCTGGAGAGAGCCCTCTCCTATTCTGGTAGGGCTAGCTACCAGATTGAGCTTGGTTTGTGGTTACCCTAAATTTTGCCTTCCTTCAGCCTGAGGCGGATTTAGGTGCTAACATAGTGGCGACCATACTGGGGAAGACTAAGTTCGAAATCAAATCCTCGTGTTTCTTAATAATTTTAAGCTCCCGGATGATGAGCTTAGGATTGGAAAGGCTGAGCAAGTTGGTTGTGTCCTGTGATTTTTCTCAATAGCACGCTGGCTTCGAGACGATATACCAGAGCCAATCCAGACCTGGATCCTCCTCATATCTTTGAAAACCCCAGTTTGATCCCCAGGCTCCTTCTTCAAGAGAGCACCATAACTCGCATGTTCAAATCCCATTCATGTCCCGACATTTTTTAGTATCTTGAAGAGCTTGTGTTCGACGATCGGTTGGAGATATCATTGTTTGAGTCTAAATCTGAAAGGGCTGTTGATTATACTGTCTCTGATCCGCAATTTCTTGTAGACCTCGAAACAGAGAGAGCTAATAGATTAATTGATAATTACATTGTGACACCGCTCCAAAATCCAATTGCAAGCCCCTTGCAAACTGTGCACACTCCTCCAACACCTCCAAGGCCAAATCCACCAAAAATGATGGCTGCATGTTTTGTACCCCTTGTTCTACCCCAAGTTCTATATGATATGCCCACTGATTACCAAAGCAAAATCCCATTCTTTGATGGCTCTCCTAGCGGCATTACTGCGCAGCAACACGTGGAACGAATGATAGACTTCTGTGAACTTTATGATATCACTGTGGAGAACGTGTTAATGAGGCTCTTCGTACAAACATTTTTAGGTGAGGTGAAGAAATGGTTCAGAGGTCTTCCGGCTGCACGTATCGCCACCTTGGGAGACCTACATAGAACATTCTTGAACCGCTGGGAGGTGAAAAAGAACCCTCTTCAAATTCTGTCCGAATACAAGCAAATCAAGAGAAATGCTGGTGAGTCAGTCCAAGATTATTGCACGAGATTCAATACAGTATACAATGAAATTCTAGATGATCTAAGGCCACCCGTGAGACTAGCCATGGTGAAATTATGATGGTTTTGATGCTGATATGGCTTATCAATTGAGAGAAAGGGAACCGGCCACAATGGAAGACATGCAAAGAATTGCAGTCAGCGTTGAGGCGAACCTATTGTCCAAAAGAGCTAGAGAGAAAGAAGAGAAGAATACCATTGTGAAAGAAGAATCTTCTACAATAGATTAGCTTCTCAAAAAGGTAGAACGGGTGTTTGAAAGGGTAAAACTTGACAAGCCAGAATCACAAGTGAGGAATCCTAACTTTCGTGGTCAGTAGCAGCCACAGT
>APFE030703821.1:56954-69099 GCA_000404065.3 Pinus taeda | reverse complement strand
CCAAAGTTGGTAAAATTGTGTAAAGCATTACCGCCAAAGATCAAAGACAAATATATCAGTTTGATGGCTTCATTTGCAAATGTATTTGCTTGGGATTATTCTGATTTAAAGACCTATGATACAAATATCATTCAGCATACGATAACTATCAAGCCCAACCAAAAACCATTTAGACAAAAGCTGAGGAGGATAAATCCAAAGTTGCTGCCATCCATCGAAAAATAGGTAAATAGGTTGTTCAAATCAGGTATCATTGTGCCCATCAGATTTTCAGATTGGATATCTAACTTAGTGCCTGTACGTAAGAAGACCAGTGAGATCCGCCTATGCATTCATTTTAGAAATCTAAATAAGGTCTCATTGAAGGACAACTATCCACTGCCCAAGATGGACCATATACTTCAGCGAGTAGTAGGGGCGTCTCGTATGTCACTACTTGATGGTTATTCCGGATATAACCAAATTTCAGTCCATGAAGATGATAGAAACAATACAGCATTCACCACTCCATGGGGAACCTTTCACTATGCCAAAATGCCATTCGGTTTAAAGAATACAGGTGCCACATTTCAGCGTGCAATGGACTGGACATTTGCAAATGAGAAGGATGTATTTTTTGTGGTGTACTTGGATGACTTGACGGTGTTTTCAAAATCTGATGAAGAACACATGCATCACCTGAAAATTGTCTTTCAAAAATGCAGGAAATATGGTTTATCGTTGAATCCAAAGAAGAGCTTGTTCGCCATGGAGGAAGGCAAATTACTTGGGCATATCATTCGAAATATGGCATCCGCATAGATCCCGCACATGTCCAAGCAATTCAGCAAATTGACCTGCCTAGAAACAAAAAGGAAATACAATCATTCAATGGTAAGATGAATTTTCTGCGTCGTTTCGTACCCAATCTTGCAGAACACTTGAAAGAAATGACCAACATGCTTAAAAAGGAAAGCTAGGTGAAATGGACAGATGAGGCGGTAAAATCTTTCAACTTGATCAAATTGGCCCTTTCTTCAGCTCTAGTTCTAGTAAACCCAGACTATACTCAGGATTTCATAGTGTTTTCTTTTGCTTCGAAGCATACTATGGCAACAGTATTATTGCAGAAGAAAGAGGGTCATGAAAGACCCATTGCATTTTTCAGCAGAGCTATAACAGACGCAGCTTTAAATTATAACATCATTGAGAAGAAAGCCTTGGCCTTGGTGAAGGCATTGAAAGACTTCCGGGTATATATCCTACATTCTCACATTCTGGCCTATGTTCCTAATATTGTTGTAAAAGATGTTTTGGTACAGACCGATCCAGAAGGAAGAAGAGGCAAATGGATTGTAGCCTTACTAAATACAATGTGGAGATAAAGCCTACAAAGCTGATCAAAGGACAGGGGTTGGCGAAGCTAATGGGTGAATCAAATTTGCATGCATTAGACATAAATCTGATCGATGCCCTGACCGATGAAAATGAGGAAGGAACGTCAATTCAGGTATCTGAAATGTTTGCGTTGCCCCCATGGTATTTTGATATAATATATGTGCTAAAAATTCTATCACCACCACCTGGCATGACTACAAACAAAGTGAGAACACTTAAATTGAAATTTGCCAAGTTTTGTATTATGAATTCTGCATTGTATTGGAAAGATCCCGGTGGTATTTTGTTAAACTGCTTGGTGGAAGAGGAGGCAAAGAAAGCCATGGAAGATTTCCACGGAGGAGAGTGTGGCGGTCATCTTTTTTGGAAATCAACAGCTAACAAAATTTTGAGAGCAGGGTACTACTGGCCTACTTTGTTTACTGATGTGCATAAGATGGTAAAGCGATGTCATAAGTGTCAAATTTTCGAAGGAAAATAGAAATTACAACCTTTTCCACTCAAGCCTATCGAAGTGAGCGCTCCTTTTCAGCAGTGGGGGTTGGATTTCATTGGGGAAATTCATCCCGCATCTTCCGGACAACATAGATTGATCCTTACAGCGACGGACTACTTCACAAGATGGATGGAGGCAGCCTCTACCAAACAAGCAATGGACACGGTAATCATTTCATTTCTCAAAAATAACATCTTGTCTTGCTTTGGTTGTCCCAACAAAATAATCACTGATAATGTAGCAACGTTTAAATAAAAAAGGATGGTAGAATTTTGTCATAAGTATCACATAATTCTGGGTCATTCAACCACCTATCATCTGCAAGGCAATGGGTTGGTGGAATCTTCAAATAAATCTTTAGTCGACATCATCAAGAAGCTGCTGGAAATAAATAAGAAGAGCTGGAACAAGAGGTTGGTTCATGCGCTTTGGGCAGATTGGATCACTCACAAAAAATCCATTGGTATGTCACCATTTGAGCTTGTTTATGGAGTGGACATAGTATTTCTCGCTTCTCTTGCTGCCCCGACGATCAAACTCCTTCAGGAGGCTGGCAGTGAGGAAGATCCTATGCAGAGAAGACTAAATCAAATGATCCACTTGCAGCAAACAAGAGAAGAAGTCTTCAAGAACACATCCAAATTGCAGGAGAAAATCAAGAAAATTTATGATAGAAAGGCCAAGATGGATAGATTTCAGGTGGACGATGTAGTACTGAAATGGGATGCAAGAAACGAGGAGAAAGGCAAGCACGGAAAGTTCGAAAATTTGTGGAAAGGTCCTTTCAATATCGTAGCATATAGGGGTCAGAATGCCTTTCTTCTTAAGGAAATAAGCGGAGAAGATTGTCCTGGAGGGTCGATCAATGGTCAGCTGCTCAAACGGTAACACTGTTGATCTATGAACGTTGCTTCCATGGTCATTGTAAATACCATTTTTTTTAATTTTAGTTTGGTTTCAGTATGTACAGTCAGTTTTTGAGTCATTCCAATTGTCAAGTTTGAGTCAATTTCTTGGTCATTCCAGTTTTGTAAATAAGCCAGAGTCTTGTGCTATTTATCAAAATGATGACTCCATAGCCCAATGGACCAAGAGGCACTATCTAGCTCCTCCAGAGATCTACTGTTCTTGGCACCTCCAAGGAGCTACCATCCCCCATTGGAGCCAAAGTTAGAGTCAGCCTGGTCAAGTCCTTTGTCAAGGATCAAAACTCTTTATGCATTTCATGATTAGGTGTCCCGCTCCTCTCTTCCAGTTGCATTTCACTAGGGACATGCCATGACCTGACGGAGAAAGTCATGCTAGTTAGTTTCCCTCATGTCTGGCCCATGCTGGTTCAGGTCTTTGTCCAAAATCAATGAAATTCATGATAGTCAAGGTCTGGTCCTATTTCAGGACAGAGTCACTTTTGGTTTGAGTCTAGAAATTCATCAGTTTGGTCCTTGAAAAAACATGTCCAAAAACAAGCCATGCAAGCCAAAGGGAGACCTTGTACACCTACAGTGCAGAAAGCTTCATCATCACCACAAGAGACATCGACTCTTCTTCAAAACTCCGTTTGAAGAAAAGTCAAGCAAGGTCAACTATGACAAAATTTTCCAGAAATCGACAGTTGACATTTTCATATGCAGTCATGGATGTTAAAGCCGGAGGCCCAGTCACACAATCCCTGCAAAGGAATGCGAAAAATTTCATCAAGAGAGCCAAAATTTCGAAGAAAAAATGGAAAAAATAGAGTGCTGTAAAAGTCAATAAAATGGTGCAAACTCAAACATTAGAAAGTGGGTTTTTTAAAGAGGAAAAAATCAAACCAGTTTCTCTCAAGCCTATAAATACATATTGTGGCCCAAAGCAAAGCCATTGTGCATTGGAGACTTAGAAAGACATTGCAAAAGGTGGGAGAGTGAGATTGGTGAGTGTTTGAGTGAGTTGGTAGATGATTTGGGAAGCGCGGTGCACACAAGCAGGAGTGCAGCGCATACACCGCGCATGACGCATACATAGCCAACCCACCGTTGAATGAATACACAGGCGCTACGCATATAAGGCGCGCGGCGCACACAGTCCAGCAGCCCAAAAACAAGGCAAAACCGTTTCAAAATCTTTGGGAAGCCCATCAAATCAAGAGGTAGGCTTTATGACACATCTTGTACATCTATTTTGTCAATGATATGGTGTTTATAAGATGTTTAAATGGTACCCAAAAGCACAAGGCCATCCATGGAAAAGATCACCAAGAAAAACGATAAATGGGGTTGCAAAATTTTGATGATGCCACCAAGGTTCTGCTCCCCTCCCCTTGTCCCCTCACCCCTCATCATTCTCACCTCCCCTCCATCATGTTTCCTAAGAAAATCATCCTAAATTCACCACTAAAACCCCCTCCCTTGTTTTTCAAAGCAAGCTAGGTGACTTTTACAGTGCGCGGTGCACACACAAGGTGGCGCGTCGCACTGGGAGCCCGACCACAGTGCAAAATTGCCACTGGCGCGGCGCATACCCGACGCGCATCGCACTGGGTAGAGCGCGCGACGCACAGACTTATAAGCCCAAAATGCACTAAATTGCCCAAAAATTTTATGAATGATCCTGAAGGTTGGAGAGGTAGCCCAACTACCTTCGTCGTTGGCGTTTAAACTTGAAGGGGAATGTTATTATGACGACCATGAAATCAAATGAAAAATTTTTAGAAGTAAAACAAAGATGATATAAAGAAGGTCAAGAAAGCTAGGGTTTTTCTACAGTGACCTTATTGCGAAAGCATGCTCCTACCCTACCTCTATCAACTAATCCCCCTGTAGCAGTTTCCCCTAATAATCACCCTAGCCCCCTCTATTCATATGGCTCAAAAGATCCAAACCATACCCCATCAACACCATACTAAAACACTCCCAAATCCCTGATAAATTTCTCCTTTTAAACCCCTATTCCTCTTTTCATCATTCCCCTCCTAAACTCCCCTGTTTTATTGTCCCCTTGGTGACAGATTTGCAGAGCAACTATCAGTTCAGTGGTTTCAGAGGGCAGCAAAGAAATTCAGGGTACATACAATAGTAATGGCATCGAAAATTTCATCAGATTATGAGGGGGAAACCCACAGTGATATAGCTTCAGGAGAACAGGCTCCTCGGAGGCCTAGGAGTAGCAGACATGTCAGGGATGAACCAAACACCCTCACGGAGTTGCAGGCATGCCCTCTCGCTATGTCTTGTTTCCAGCACTTGGCATGTTTCGAATTTTGTCAGAGGGTGGCAAATGTCAGAATTCATCATGAGTTGGCCCGCCTCTTTGCACTTCACCTACATGGAGGACAGTCTATCTTGGCAGGGGTCACTTTCACATTGACACCCGAAACCATATCAGTGGCAACAAGCATACCAAATGTTGGAGAACAGTGGCACAAGAAGATGAAGGTGGAGAGGGAACTTTATGAACCTTACATAAAAGCCAATTGTTTGAGTCAGCTCACGAGAGTTTTCCCATTCAGATTTCTGAGAGATGATTATGCTCCGCTCATGAGATTGATCTGAAATACTTCAGTTGTGAGGGGAGGTTTTCTCGCCTTTATGCCTATCACATCAGGTTACTCATGCACTTCATCTGGGTGCATATGATGAACCTCCCATTCTTCATTTGTGGGAACATAGAGAGGATGAGAAAATTCATGCAGCACAAGACCCCTCGGCAGCAGCTCAACAGCGTATATCACTTTTCTCTTATCCAGATTTTGGTGGACCATCAGTTGAGATTGCAGGGCATTGCTTGGGAGGACTTCATCTCCCGTGACTTCTTCAGCACTCCACAGGTAGTATCAGAGGAAAAACATGAGATAGGGGGTACTTCTCATCAACATGAGCGCCATGAGACCACTGTGGTGCCATTTTCCATCACATATCAGAGAGGCTATCCGAAAGGCACTAGGCCTTTGTTTGCAACAGCAAAGCGAGTGTTATCTCCACCTTGGGTGGAAGGGGCCTCACTTCCAGCATCGATGACACAGGAAGATGACAGAGGTAAGGAGCTAATGCATGAGGAGGGGCCTTCGAGTGAGCCATCAGGTGCTCAAGGGACCGGTGTCATCCTCATTCTGGATGAAGAGACAGAGGCAGAAAATGCCAAACTGAGGATGATTATTCAAGAGTAGGACACAGAAATCAAAGACTTGATACTCAATTTCAAGAGGTCCAGATGGGTCATCAACTATCTGGAGCAGAGGAACAAACAGCTAGAAGACCAGCATGTGATCATGGAGCTGCAGAACATCTGTGAGGGTCGCCTAACTGCCCGGCAGAGGAGGATTGAATTCACTTTATTGGAGCAACAAGTTATGGATGATCGTGAGTCTGTTCTTGAGAGAGTCAACATGCACCTAGACAGAATTTTGAACAAGGCCGACAAAGACAACACACTGCTGAGACACATGGCTCATCATTACAGGGCACGGAACTTGAGTTTGAGGGCTCGGATAAGGAGTTTGAAAGCAAAACTGAGGAAAGCCACAAAAAGGGAAAAAAGGGAAAAAGAGCAAGATAGGATTAGGATCTTGGTTGAGGCCTCCTTGACTCAGCAAAGCACCCCATAGAGAACTTCCATCCCAAATCTCAAAACATTTGGGCAAATTTTGGTCACGGGGAAATTTTTTGGGCAAAAAAACAGGGATTTTCTCCCTGTGTGCCGCGCACCCTGCACGGCGCTAAAATTCTAGCACTCCAATCGAGAAAAGGTTTGCATTTTTGGATTCAGCATCGAAAAATACATCTACTGGTGTCCGGGCTAGAAATTTTGATAAGTCTTGGGTCTCCTAAAGGTCAAAAAACACTCACAAATGGCCTTTCTGCCACTTTTTGGACACACAGAAAGTAGTCTTGGGAGAATGAATATTTGGAGGGGACAATGAGCTTCCAATTCAGAAATTCTAGTGGGGTTAGAAAGTAGACAGGTCAAGCTTTCCAGCAAGCCCACTGGGGCACATTTTGGACACCTAGAAGTGCCCCAAAACAGGCCTCAAAGTAGCGCAATGCACAGAGAAATTGGCGCGGCGCACAGAGGAAAAATTGCCAATTTGCTTCCGTTTCACGAAATTTCAGTTCGCGACTTCTCCAAGTGGGCCCGCTCATCTACACTTCAGTTCTTTGGCACCAAAGGCAGCATTTAAAATATTTTTTCTCCAAATTTCCTTCTATCCAAGTGGCGAAGGAAGGCAAACGGTCACCCCAAAGCCAAATGTCATATTTGCGGCACTGCACCTGTAGCTGATGGTTGGCTCTCCATCTCCATTTCGAAATGATTTGAGTAACTTCTGAACCCCTGGGTGTTCTATCTCTTCCTCACACATTCTATATATTGTATGCAAGTTATTTGCAAAGGATTTTTTGGCTTGTAACTTCTGGGAGACTCTGGGAAAGAAACTTTGTTTCTGCATTGTATATTTTTACAGAGAATTAATGAAAGGCAGCGGCTCTGTTTCATGAGATTCCTGTGGTTGTGAGTATAGCAAGTGTTTCTCTTATGTTGCATATGTATCTTGTTATGTTTTGTATTCCATTTCGCATTCATTTCTGGTGAAATTTTTCGAGTGAGATCAGGTAGAATTCAATTCTATTGCTCTAACTGTGGGAAAATTTCATATACAGTGTTCATTCTTCTGTTTGAAAAGGATTCGTGTCGCGCCCATGCCCTTTTCAACTTCTTAATCATTCTCTTAATTTCTTTGTTATGTTCCATAGTTTCATTTCGTATCCATCTCTGGTGAAATTTTTCGAGTGAGATCAGGTAGAATTCAATTCTATTGCTCTACCTGTGGGAAAATTTCATATACTGTGTTCATTCTTCTGTTTGAAAAGGATTCATGTCGCCCATGCCCTTTTCAACTTCTTAATCAATCTTTCCATCCCGCCACATTTTAAAACTAAATTGCTATGCTTTCAGCCTACCTTGCGTCATGAAATAAGTTGTGCCTTCATTTTAAGTTCTCTGTTCATTGAGGTCCAGTGGTCCCATAACATCCCAGAAATACAGTCATTCATAAAAATCACTCCTTGTTTTCATTTCCACTTACTAGCCTAAGACAAATAGTTCATTGTAAGTCATCTCAGTCCTTCTCGTTCACCTATTGATTGAGTGTAACCCGGAGAGAGCCCTCTCCTGTTCTGGTAGGGCTAGCTACCAGACTGAGCGTGGTTTGTGGTTACCCTGAATTTTGCCTTCTTTCAGCCTGAGGCATATTTAGGTGCTAACAGGTGGGATACTATTGATGATGCACTTCAAGTAGTAAAAGCAGCTATCTTTAAAACACCCTAGGAACCAATGGAAGTGATTTAGACTGAATGGGCGACCCAGCTGAGCTGTGTGCTGGAGTGATATAATGTAAACATTGAAGAAGATGATGAAGACCCACGAAAGTTAATATTACAGAAACTGAAGGCTATCGCGAGGTTCGAGGACCATTGATTGAAGACCTTGACATTACTGCGTTGATAAAAATGATGTAGGTGAACATTGGTACGAAGGCCAAACTGAAGTATGCAACGCTCAGTGACTATTGGGATGATGCCATGATGGATAAGTTACTCTGGGAGTACCAAGAATTATTCCTGACCAAGATCACGGACCTAATGGGGATTGTTGGTGATTTAGGGATAATGAAGATCACATTAAAACCCAATGCAAAGTCGGTTAAGCAGAGGCCTTACCACTTGAATCCGAAGTATAAGGAAAAGGTTCGCATAGAATTGGACAAAATGCTCGCAGCCAAAATTATTGAGCTAGTGGAAGAATCCGACTGGGGAAGCCCTATGCTAGTGTAGGATAAAAAGCAGAAGGGTGAGATACGAATATGCATCGACCTCAGGAAATTGAATGACGCCTGTGTGCATGACCCCTTCCCAACCCCATTCACAGATGAAGTATTGGAAAATGTCGGCGGGCATGAAGCATACTCTTTCACCGATGGGTTCTCAGGGTACCACCAGATCAAAATCACGCCAGAAAATAGGAGAAAGACCACCTTCGTGACTAAGTGGGGCTTCTTTCAATACACCGTCATGTCATTCGGGTTAAAGAACGTGGCAACCATTTTTTCATGCATAGTCGTTGCCACATGTAAGGAATATATCCGCAAATTCTTGGAGGTCTATCTGGATGATTGGACTATATTTGGATTGGTTAAACACCATGTAGCAAGCTTACACTTGATGCTGGATACTTACCAGTGACACAGAATTACGCTAAAACTTAAAAAGTGTACGTTCCTCGTTCGCTTTGGGAACTTGCTAGGACATGTGGTCTGCAAACTGGGACTAATGGTAGACCCCGTGAAGATTGTCATAATTATGAATTTGGAAGCACCGCGAAGTGTTAAACAGCTACGCACTACCTTGGGACATACAGGGTATTATAGGAAGTTCATCAAAAGCTATGCCCAGATCACTGTGCCAAAGGAGAAACTATTGAAAAAGGATGTCATGTTCTACTGGAATGATGATTGCATGAGGAGCCTAGATGTACTAAAAGAGAAATTGGCCTCCGCTCCAATCCTGGTCTTCCCAAAATGGGATGTGGAGTTTCATGTCCATGTTGATAAGTCATGCATAATGTTGGGCGTGGTGCTCACACAAGAGGGTGGAGAGGGCTGGGATCATTCTATCACATTTTCAAGTCATAGGTTGTTCCAAGCAGAAAAGAACTATTCCACAACCGAGTGCGAGGGGTTGGCTATGGTGTACGCACTCCAAAAATACCGGAACTAATTTCTAGGAGGACATTTCAAGATGTATACAGATAATTTCGTGCTGAAATACTTGCTCAATAAGCTTGTGTTGGGGGGGCGCATATGCAGGTGGCTGTTATTGTTCCAAGAATATGACTTTGAGGTCCTGGTAAATCCTAGACGCCTGAACGTACGACTGAATCACCTATCGCATATTGAAATGGGCGACGAACCTACTAGTTTGGAGGAAGGATTACTTGACGTGCAGCCCTTTGCTGTGCACGTTGTAGATGGGCACTTTCAAGATATAATCCACTTTCTAACAACTAGGATCAGGTTGAAGGAATACTCCGTCTAGTAGAAGAAATAATTGGTGGTGCACACAACTAAATTTTTGTCATCACGGGGCACTTATAGAAAATGGGAAATGATGAGATACTACAAAGATACATACCTGAATTCGAGTGGAGTCAGATCCTCACAGAACCCCATGGGGGCGCTACAGGAGGACACTATGCAGGATGAGTGACTGCACGGTTGTGGTGGCCAACCCTTCATCAGGATTCAAAAGCACACTGTAAGGCTTGTGATATATGTCAAAGGACAGGTAAACCATCACAGAGGGACGAGATGCCTTTGAATCCACAAATGAAGCTGCAACCCTTCCAAATATGGGCAATCAACTTTGTAGTACCTATCAAACCTTAGGGGAAAATGGGTGTGCATTACATCATCACCGCGATGGAGTACCTAACTCGTTGGGTGGAAGTGCAACCAGTCAAAGACTGCATGGCTGCCACGACTGCGAAGTTTTTGTTTGAACATGTGTTGACTCGATTTGCTTGTCCAAAAATATTAATGAGTGATTGCGGTACACATTTCCTGAAAAAAAGCATTAGTGCACTGGTGAGCGTCAGTATTGCAGCAAGAATGTTGCAACTCCTAGGTTGCCAACTTTACTGTTATCAACCCTGTAGTTCGTAACAAACTTGGAAGCGTCGGTGCTGTATGCACAAGTACTAGTTCTTACTACAGGTTGTCACTTGGTCAGTAGGTGCAAGATCACTACGAGCTCAAGAGAACTTCTATAGATCTTAGAAGAAGCTCTTTGTGTGATGAAAGAAAGAAAGATTCCTCTACAGAAGCTATTCTAATTGTAGAAAGGAAAAAGACTGGAATATAAAGTAAGACCTAGTAAACCCTAATTAACAAGCTAATTCTACCTTTGCCAAAAACACTATGAAAACCATGAAAGCAATGCCATTACCTACTCTAGAAAGCAAACAACATTTGACCATGCTATTTCCGGAATTAAATAAGAAAAAAAATATATTTTTGGATTTTTATGTGAATTTGACATGCATCTATGTTATTGTGTGTGAGTGTGGCAATGAATAGGTGGCATTAAAGGGTGGTTTTGGAGCTTGGGAGGATGAAAGATGGTGTGGATGGGTCCTAGGAGGTCTTAGGTGGCCTTCTGGAGGCTTTTCCCACACTCGGCCTTCAAACGAAAGCCTACATGAAAAATTACAAGAGGACACATGGAAACTACAAGAGGCCTACAGGAGGAGGCCGAGAGAAATTTCCGCTATTTTGAGGGTGTGAAAAGGTGGATGAAGGTTGGAAGGAGGTGTTAGGGTGTTAGGCCCCTATACTACTAGTGTAACCCCTTATTGTTATTAGTACAACCCCCTTATTATATTGATATACCCATGTAGTGCCCATATTGTTACTATTGTGCCCCATAGAACCACTATGTTATTATTGTGCCTTACATATTATTGTTTAGTCGGCTCGATTATGTTTATGAGCCCTTAGACCCTAATATGGAAAGGAGGTTTTTCATTTTTATCACCAAGAATTGTTTATTTATGTAATGTAAAGGAGTTTCCCCCTCGAAGAGACGAATCAAGTGTGATCTATCTTTTCTACTTTTCTTGGCTGGTTTCATAAATTTGTATCAGAGCTTTGGGATTCTAGGGTTTGCTGCCCAAACAGGTCCTCGGGATTCGTATAATTTTTTTGTTTGACGTTCAGAAGTCGCAAAAAACCATTTGAGGAGACTTGGCGCTGAAGGTCAAATTTCAAAGCGTTTTGCGGGATAATTTTTCGGTAGATATGATCTGAGGAAGTTGGCCTTTTTGCAGACTCCTGAATTACACTCAAAACAGGTGACCTGGGGAAAATTGTCATAAATTTCTTTCTGAGCATCGGATTGAAATTTCATAAGAAGGTACAGAAAGAGGACAGACTGTAGTTTTCATTTGTATATTTTTGAAAGTCAAAGGTTGAAACAGTGACACGTGGAACGTCGTACAAGTTCGCTCTACTGAATTAGTCTATAATCAGGTCACTGTGGGAGATTTGGCATAACTCTTCATTGGAGAATCCAATTGGGGTTAGACTGGTGGAATTTGAAAGAGGACATAGAGGAATACTACAGGTCACAATTTCAGAACTTAAAGATCTGAAAATACATAGTTACATTCATTTCAAGATCGTGCTCCTAAAATCAAGAAAAAGCAAGATGAGGAAGTTTGATGGCAAGGATCCGGTAAATTGGA
>APFE030703821.1:0-56538 GCA_000404065.3 Pinus taeda | reverse complement strand
AACAACAAGTTCTCCAACTTTTAAAGGATAATGCCACTTTGGTGCAAAATCGAATGAAACAACAGGTAGATGAACATCAAAGTGAAAAATGTTTTGATGTAGGTGATTGGGTATTTTTACTGCTACATCTCAAGCAAGCTATTTATGAGAAGGAAATGTTGGAAATACTACATGCACTTAAAAAATGGAGACCTTACCGAATGGGAAGACTCTTCAAGGATGAGGATGTGGAAGCACTATTTTGTGCTATTTCTATTATCCAACCAGATTGGATAAATGAAGCAAGGGATGAATGGAAGAAGGATGAAGAAGTATGGCCACTTATTGAAAAATTGCAAAAGATCCCAATTCAAACAATATTGTTAGAAATTGAAGAGGAAGGAAAAATCATATTGGAACCTGCAGCAGTCACAGAAACAAGAACCCGACAACTACGAAATCGATCAATTTCAGAGTATATCATTAAGTGGAAGAACTTACCCGCTGAAGATTCCACATGGGAGGAAAGGAAATTTATACAAAAGCATCAAGAACTACTCAAGCGTTGAGGACAACACTTTTTGAAGGAGAGGGGCATGTTAGGCCCCTATACTACTAGTGTAACCCCTTATTGTTATTAGTACAACCCCCTTATTATATTGATGTACCCATGTAGTGCCCGTATTGTTACTATTGTGCCCCATAGAAGCCCACTATTGTTATTATTGTGCCCTTACATTATTATTGTTATGTCGGCTCTGATTATGTTATGACCCCTTAGACTCCTATATATAGAAAGGAGGTCTTTTCATTTGTATCATCCAAGAATTGTTCATTTATGTAATGTAAAGGAGGTTGCCCCCTCGAAGAGGCTGAATTCTAAGGCATGGATCTCTCTTTTCTATCTTTTTGTGAGCTAGTTTCATAACATAGGGTGCCTATGGTCTACCATGAACCACCAGGAGAGAGAAAGATGTTTGGATTTGCTCAAGGAGAGAGGAAGAAGTTCGATGAAAAATGTAGGAAACTAAGGTAGAATTGAGGTGAGGTTTGGGAGACCTATAAGGCATGGATTAGATGGAGGGTGTAATTGCTGACAAGTTGGCATACTACTAGAAGAGATCTCCTATATAGAAACAAACAGTCAACCAAGAAGATCAAGCAAGAAATGGAATGAGTGCATCTAGAAAAACAAAGTTTTGCATTAAAATGATCTAAACTATGATCTATGAAAGGAAATACTGAGAAATGATGCAAGAAAGGAAAGCATGAAATAGGACTATTTTAAATCAGAAAGTGAACACAATAATGAAGATCTGAAGCAAAGCAAAACTGAACTATTAACCTACTAAAGTGCGGTAAACACTAGAAGTCCTATGAATGAGGAAAATCTATGTTTTTGGGGCAGCAAGAGAGTCTTTGCCTCAAATCATGGTCCCAGAGGGAGAAAGAGAGGCCAAGGCAATATTGCTAGCCTTTTGAATCTTTTCTGACTGCTGCTTAACCTACAGCAAAAAGCAGAAATTGAAGCAAACTACTAAATCATAAAAAACAAACTATTTTTAACCATAACAAAATATGTCTAACAACAAACTAATCTACAACTGAAGTAAAACATACAAATACAATTGAAGAGAAGCTTGGCTACTTGGATTGGGCCCTAACACAAGAGCTTCAGCCCTCTGAGGTAACTCAGTGCTAGCTCAAAAAGGATTCCATCTTTATTATAAAAAATAACAAGATTACATGAAACTGTCACAAAATGTTAAGCTCGAAATTTGAGCAAAGTTTACATAATAAAAAATCCGACCCTAGTGAGGCCCTAGGCCTCTCTACTTATACATCTAAAGCTACCAATAGCTTCCTTAAAATCAGGGAGGCTTGGTTCCCAAAAATCGAGATAACTATCAGTCATCCTCCACTTGCTCAGTTGCCTTCTATTGCGTGATTCGGCTGCTTGTACTCCAAGCTGAATGAAGGGGAGTTCGAAGTGAGGAGTAATAAATGAGGGGGATTCCCTCCTATAAGTCTTCTCCTCTATCTACTTCGAGTTATTGCTGCCATTTGACCACTGGATCCTCAACTTTGACATCGAAAGCCATCAATAATATGAATTAAATAAATGTTAGACCACATGGCATCATAACTAACTCAACTTACTCTATAAGCATAAATATAATAAGAAAATCATACAATAAGCTAAGAGAATGGTTGATTTGACTAGGGTAGGAGGTAAAATGAGCCCATATAATTACCAATTTATGAGGCTTATCATCACCCCCCTACTGAAGGTATTGCTCATCCTCTGAGCATCTTAGTCAATCTCCTCATCCTTTATGGCCTGAGTGGCTTCCCTAGCATCCTATGCTTTTGATGTGGTCTGCTCATGCTGGTCATAAAATCTTGCTTTTCTTTCTATGTCCTTCCACTACCCCTTCTCTTCTTCTTCTCTTCTATCTTCCAGCATGCCTAATAGGAGTGGAGGACTCAGTTTGAGGCCAAACCAGTTGACCTTTAGCCTTTGCATGGATTGCTTGTACATGGGCACCCTTTTCAATGTCTCCCTCAACCTCATGGGGGAATGGTATTCCTTGATCTGCAAATTGTGAGGTAAGGTGTTCCATCTTCTCATGCATGCATGCACACAGTCATCCCCAAGTAGCCTTTGCATATCTTCAAAGTGTGCAATTGCTTGTGCCTGATTGGATAGATATCTAGGGGCAATATGAGGGTCATTGGTAAGTAGGTTGTGTTTGCTGATGAGTGCCATAGGATCTAATGGTTCAACTCTTATCATTAATGGCTCATTCTGTTATTTTATCATCAATATTTTCATTTCTGCTACCCTTAATTCTTCATGGTTCATCCATGAGGCCATGGAAATTAATTGTAGGTCCCCTAGTTTGGCATTGGGGTCCCACACATTCATGTCCATGAGGGCCATGTTGTGTAAGTAGAACTCTGCCATCTTTGCCTTATCCTCTGAGGTGCTCTGGTCACATAGATCCATGAACTGCCTATAGTCTTGGAAAGACATTGTGCCTCTTTGTGCCAAAGTCTTTATTTGGAGTTGAAGCCATTGGTCCTTCAGATAGAGGCCATAATATTTGGTTGGTGTTTCGAATTGTAATGCCTCCATGGATAAGCTGGCCATGTATGCCAGCTGGGTCTCTTTCTCTTGCAGCTGCCTCCTTAGGATTTCATTCTCATTTTCAAGGTGGATTCTTGTGATGGCTTCTCGGTCTCGGAGAGAACTCAATTCTCTACCCATTTCCCTGATTTTGTTTTCCATATGGCCAACATCCTCAATCCCTTTGGATTTGGCTATTTGCATCCACCTGTGTGTTGTCACTCTTTCTTTCTTCAATTCGAAAAACAGTGGAATGGAAAATTTTTGTGGGATTATTCTGCCTCCCTCAAGTAGATTGTAATTGGAGGCAAGACTAGGCTGGGGGTCTAGTTCTTGTAGCTCTTTTTCTTCTTCCTTCACCTCTGGCTATCCTTCTATCCTTTCCTCAAGCTTTCGGGTCTCCTGTAGTTTAGACAGTGTCTCCTGTAGGACTGTCACAACCTCTTGTAGGTATGGCTTTAGGTCCTGTAGTACTGGACTTCCCTTCCATGTAGAAGACCTTGGAGTCCCCCTTTCGTATGTGATGGGTGTCTTGGAAGGAGATTCTTTCCCCTTGGCAGATGGTGAATCTTCAATGATAATGGGAACTTTTGAAGAGGGCTGTGGTTTGCCTGTCTTAATCCTCGTGCTCTTCCTTGCCCTGAAATACATGGAGGTCCATCTTTTCCTCTTCTGCTTTGGCTTGACTGGTGTACTGAGGGAAGTGAGGGCACCTGCTACCGCTCTTTCCAAAGTCTTTGGGGACTCTTCCCCTTGCTCTGCTTTCTCTGCCTCCTTTTCTCCTTCTACTGTCTCTTTTTCTGTCTCTTCAACTTTTCCCTCTGTTTCTTTTCCTTCCTCCTTCCTTTATTGCTTTGTTATGTCACCATTGGCTTCACCTTCTCCTCCTTTCTATTCTTCCTCTTCACTGCCAGCAGAACTGACATCATAGGTCAATGCTTTTATGTCATCCTCAACTGTCATATTTCAGAAAAATTCCCATGCTATAGGGAGTGTAAAGGTATGGAGGGCTTCCTCTACTAGGAGTTTGATTAAGCCATGGTGGGCTAACTGCCCTGAATTCCTGCTTGTACCTTGGTGCTGGAGTCAATGAGGGACTGAAGGAGAAAATAAGGAAACTAAGCTTTTGAGGTGCTGGGGTATCCATGCCATACCTCAAGTCATGGAAGATTCTGAAATGATAACCATAGACAATGCTATGCCTCTCCTAACAAGAAATGTATTTGATTATTTGATAGCTAACCTCATCCCATGGATATGGTATACTAGCCCTTCTAATTCCATTTTTATCTTCCACAGGGGTTTCATTATTTTGGAAGAATTTCTTCTTGGTAGCCTGGCCAATGGGTTTTTCATCTTTATTCCAAGGCGGCCCAAGAGGAAGGGTAGTGACCCTACTGATGAATTCTGGGGTTATTTCAATGGAGATGCCTCTAATGGTTACAGTGGCATGTGTTCTTGTGTGAGGGACCAGAGAGAGCAAATTCTTGGGCAATCCCGTCATCAAACCCTTGAAATTTCTCAAAGAAGTTCATCCAGTTTTCCCTTGTGAATATGTCCACTACTTGGGGATGTGCATGGAGGCTAGTGGAGTTAGCGGGCTCCCTTCTCATAAAACCTCTTGTTATACTGCCTGTGCTTTGTTTTTAAAAACCAAATATGGAGGTGGAGACAAAGAGTTTTTGAGAAAAATAAAAAAATAGAGGAGACTGTGTTTTTTTTTTTAATAACATATTTTTTTTTATTATGTATTTTCTGCCCTCCTAAATACTTATTTCACCCTCAAACTGAGACCACTTCTTTCATATACTGATATTCAATAGGGGGCATGCATGAACCCTACCTCTTCAGACTGAATTTCATGCCAAAAACCGTGTTTTCTCCCTTCACAATGGATCACTGCCCCTCCTGTAGAAGCCCACTGTCCCTTCTGTAGATTTTCTATAGTACTCCTGTAGAAAACGACGAGAGAAAAGATAGGGAGGAAATCGATGGAGGATGGTGGTTACGAGACTATGGGGGCATAAGAAGGCTGTTGTAGCTGAGTTATGAGGATAAAATGAAGAAAAGGTGGTGAGAATACACGGGGAGGAGTGCTCATTACCCTTTATGGATGCTTTCGGTTATGAGTGGTGAGTTGGCAAGGTGTACGTTGGCGATATTCGGACCGTTCATCCCCACCTACTTGGTCATCATGGCCCCTCCTCATAATCATCCCTCATTATTGCATCGGAGTTCTCTCTTCCTCCACTACCTGTCCTTGGTATATTTTTCTAGAGTTGACTGTGCACACATGTGGGTGACATCTCGGATGAGTGGAGTCAACTAGATGAAGGTGGCCAAGTTAACTGGCCACCTTTTCCTCGTTCAATCTCAACCATCTCGTTGCCTTCTTCTTTTGCTGGAGCTGAGCTGCATGTGCCTTTCCAACCTTCAGATGTGCACCCTTTTGCTGTTGGTGCTAGACTCCTATGGGATCCACTGCTACAGGAATTCCTACAGGAGTTCTTGTAGCTACTTATCCCTTGAAACTTTAGCTTCTCCTTGTGCTTGGAGCTCGAGAACAATGCCAGAGGTGTCATGCATGATGGAGGGAAAATAGGTAAGCTTCATCTAAGGTTATTTTTGTTTTTTGTTTTATATTGGAAAACTATTTTTTTATGTGTTTTTCTTGGACAGGGAAAGAAATT
Organism: Pinus taeda; assembly: GCA_000404065.3. Classification (NCBI taxonomy): domain Eukaryota; kingdom Viridiplantae; phylum Streptophyta; class Pinopsida; order Pinales; family Pinaceae; genus Pinus; species Pinus taeda. Next base: position 50,739 of record APFE030703821.1, on the reverse strand, counting down.
ATGCTTGGGAGGTACGATGCAGGCTTGGAAATGATAGCAAGGAGGCTTGAAGGTGGTAAGAGGGATGACAAGTTCCTCATGAAGCTCTCCTGGTCCTTCAAATTGCCTTTTGTATACATTTTTGGCTCTCTGTAATTCCTACAGGAGCTTCCTGTAGAAAACACAGTTTTGAGAAAAAAGTATAGTGGGGTGAAAGAGATGTCAAATATGATGGAGGAAGGTGTGGATAAGGTGAGATGGATGTTGGTGTGAATGTCAGTGTTCCCTTGGCACCTTCTTCTGCTTCCTATAGTCCTCCTGCAAACCTGCAATGCAACAAAAAATCATTTTTTTTTTAAACAACTAGGGCGCCTCAGAGAGGTTTTCACCCTAATTGCCTGCCCTGGGCGCCTCCAAGGGAGGTTTTCACCCAGGGATCTTATTATTTTTTCGTTTTTTTTTTTTTTTTTGTCATCACTGGGCCACCTCAGAAGAGGTTTTCAACCCATTGATGGGACTCAAGCAGCTCATGGAGGTTTTCACTTGAGTCCTTATTATTTTTTATTTTTTTTGCTTTTCTTCAGTGAGTGGGTGAAGTGGAAGCTAAGACATACTCCACTACCCTCAATATTTTATTCAGGTCTTCAATAAACTCTCACTTGGAGAGGAGTTTCTTGTAGAATTTCAACCGATGTCCATTGACAAGCATGGACATGGCTTCATCATTAATGGTTTTGATCAGAACTGAACCATTTTCGTTGCATTTCTCCATAGCGTAGGGTCCCAGCCATCTTGTCCTTAGCTTGCCTTTGAAATATTTGTATCTTGAATCATAGAGTAGTGCCTAATCTCCTGCTTGGAATTGCTTCTCCTTGATATTTTGTTCATGCCATATCTTTCTCTAAAGCTGAACTACCTCTGTATGGAGAAGGGCTTGCAATCTATATTCATCCAATCCATTGAGTTGAAGTAATCTCTCCTTCTATGCATGGCTGAGGTCTAGGTCTAGCTGAGGTGCCATCCTTAGGGTATTGAATTGAAACTCTATTGAAAGCAAAGCCTTCTTCCCATAGACCAATTCATAGGGTGTGAACCCAGTGGTGGTCTTCCATATTGTGTTGTAGGCCCAAGTGGCCTCAACTAATCTGTCCGCCCAATCTTTTCTGCTACTGCTCACTACCTTGGTTAGGATCCCTTCCAAAGCTCTGTTAGTGACCTCCACTTGCCCATTGGCTTGTTGATGGTAAGGGGTGGAAGTCCCGTGCTTGATCTTATGATGTGTGAGTAGGCCTTCAATCAGGTTGGAAGTGAACTGACTGCCTTGGTCTGTGACCACCTCTCTTGGATCCTTGAACATGTAGAATATATTTTCTCTCAAAAAATCAACTACTTCTTCCTCTATCATTGCTTTGATTGCTTTTTTCTCGACCCACTTTGTCATGTAGTCGGTGCACATAATGATGTACTACTTCTACTTTGAAGGGGGGTTGATACGACCCACAAAGTCCATGCCCCACTTCTTGAATGGCTCAAAGGTCACTTGAGGTTGCATGGGCATTTCATCCTTTGGAGTGGTTTTCCCCATCCTCTGACAGTAGTCACACTAGCTCATGTATCTTCTCACATCCTAATGAAGAGTGGGCCAGTAGTAGCCTTCTTGCAATATCTTGAAGGCGGTTCTTTTTGTTGTAAAATGGCCTCCACAAGGCCCATCATGACAGGTCAGGAGGATGTCAAAGACTTCTTGTTCCCTGACACATCTTCTTAAGATCTGATCTGGGCCAAGTTTGAAGAGATTTCCTCCAATCCAGGTGAAAGCGGCGCTTTTCGTTACTATCCTCCTCTTCTCTTTTGAGGATAGGTGTGGTGGGAACTGTGCTGAAACCAAGTAGTTTGCTATATCAACAAACCATGGGGAGAGTACTAATATAGAAAATAAGTGTTCATCTGGCATTTGGTCATCCACCATTCCTTCTTCACCTGTAGGCAAATTCACTCTATACAAAAAGTCAACAACAACATTCTCTTTAACAGGCTTACCAATAATTGTCAAATCAAATTGTTGCAGTAAAAGAAACCATCTAATAATGAAAGCATTTACATCTGGTTTGTTTATTAAATATCTAATTGCAACATGATCAGTGTGCACAAAGGTTTGATAGCCTATGATATAATGTTTGAATTTGTTTAAGGAATGCACAACAGCTAGGAGTTCCTTCTCGGTCATTGTATAGTTTAATTCTTCCTTTGACAAGTTTTTGCTTATAAAGTATATGGCATAAGGTAACTTTTCATCAACTTGTCCTAAGGCTACTCCTATCCCTTTGTTCAAGGCATCTGTATGAATGTGAAATGGTAGGGCCCATTTTGGGCTTCTGAGAATTGGGGCAGTCACTAGCTTGCCCTTCAAGGCATCTAAGGTTCTTGACAGTTTCCTAACCATATGAACTCAACATCTTTGCCTAGGAGGCTAAACAAGGGAGAGGCTATCTTGCTGAAGTCTTTAATGAATCTTCTGTAATATCTGGCTAAGCCTAGGAAACTTATAGATCTCTCACCTTTTGAGGAGGTGGGACACTTTGGATGATGGTAATTTTGTTGGGGGTCCACCTACAGTCCTTGTTGAGATATTGCATGACCTAGGACTATCCCTTCAGTCATCAGGAATTCACATTTTTCGAGACTGAAGGACAAGTTAATTTCAATACACTTACCTATAACTTTTCCTAGGTTAGATAAAGCTTCCTGAAAGTCAGAGCCATAAGGAGTAAAATCATCCATGTATATTTATACTACATCATGAACCAATTTAGAAAATATAGTCAATACCGCTCTTTGGAAAGTGGCCGGAGCATTCCACAAACCAAAAGGAATGACCCGGTATGCAAAGGTACCCCAAGGACAAGTGAAAGTGGTCTTATCTTGGTCTTTCGAGTTGATTTGAATCTGATTGTACCCACTAAACCCATATAGGAAGGATAAAAATGTTTTCCTTGTCAGACCGTCTAACACTTGTTCTATGAAAGGTAAAGGAAAATGGTCCTTTTTAGTGGCTTTGTTCAATTCCCGATAGTCGACACAGATTCTCCACTTACCATTTTTCTTTGGCACTAGCACCAAAGGAGAGACCCATTCACTGCCAGAGATGGGATAGATGAATCCTGCATCAAGAAATTTCTACAGTTATTCCTTAACAATATCTTTAAGTGCTGGATTCATCCTCCTTTGAGGCTACCTGACTAGTTTGCAATCTTCCTTGATGTATATATGATGAGTACATACTGAAGAGTGCACTCCCTTAATTTCCTTATAACTCCAGGTGAAGGCATTTAGATGTTTTCTCAGCAGGCTGCATAGCTCCTTGTCCTGGGAAGTAGATAGGGATGGATTGATTTTCAATGTTCTTTCTGGGGTGAACTCTATATTTATGACATTGGGAGAAGTAGGATAGGCCACACAGAGATTATTTGAGGGGTTGTTTTAGGTTTCTCTTACTATGTCTTCTAATGGTGGTACACTCGGAGGTGGATTCCGAATCAAATTTTCAATCATATCATCGTCATCTTGCGGTTCCCCCCCATGGCGATTTCTAATGTACAAAGTGGTGTAGAATAAACTTCATCCTCATCCTCATCCTCCACCCAAAGAGGTAGATCATGTTATAGCAAGGGTTTGGCAGGAGGATATAGGGTTAACTGCTTGGACATATGCCTGTTCTTGATGGTCATGTTCCCAGCTCGGCAATTGATGTAAGCATCGACCGTAGCCAACCAGGGTCTTCCCAGAATGAGAGGATACCTAGTGAGCTTTGCCTTTGGCTAGAGAACTAAGAAATCAGTAGGGTACTCCCAAGAATCAACGGAGACCATCACATCTTCCACAATCCCCTCAAGGGTTACGATGTAGCGGTTTGCTAGCTATAGCACTCTCATGGTCTTCCTCAAGGAGCCCTGGAGGTTAAGTTTGAGCATTGTGTCCATTGTCATCGCATTAATGGTAGCTCCCAGGTTAATCAGGGTATGTGGGACCATTGTGCCATTAATGTGGAAATCAACTACTGGGCTTCCAGGATCTAGATATTTTGGACAGATTATCTACCCCAACATCAGGTCAGACAGTTGTCCTATGGCATTGATGGTTGGGAATCTCTCTTGCACCTTCCTGGATGCCTAAAGCACTTCTCTTTGATTAACCTATTGTATATAGGCACACCTTTTATGGCTTGAGAAGTGGTATCTTCACACATAAATGTTTCAATTCTCCTAGGAGTTCAGTCTCTTTTGGGGTAGGCTGGAATGTCATAGATAGTCTCTTAAGAAATGGTGGATTTTCTTTAGGTTCACTTTCCTCTTTATCTTCCTCAACTTCCTTGGGTGGAGGCTGCCTATCTGGGAGAACTTTCCTAGATTGCAAGTTGATTTCTTGAATCTCCACAACATATGTTGGGCATGATGGTTCCCCACTATACACTTGCTAAGCCTGTCTATTGTTCGGGTTCGGATTTGGCTGGGCAGGCATTTGGGGTTGCCTTGGTGGAGTAGAAGGTAACGGTTCTGGTTAGGCAGGTGGTGGGGGTAGAAGAGCGGGAGGAGAGTTGTATTGGGGCCTCCACCCCTGATGAGATGCATTCCATTGAGGTTGCGGCTGAGCATAGGATTGAAATGAATGGGTGGCTAGTTGGGCATGATATTGAGATGTGAAGGACCAAGGAGGTGGTGTGGACCAAGAAGGATGAGCAGGGGGACCCCAAGAAGGTATGGAAGGAACTTGGTTGGGGTTGTAGTATGCCTGAGATGTCCCTTGCATCCCCAGCTGGTATGGCCTAGGTCTAGGCGACCTCCTTTCATTTATGTAATAGATCTATTCAGTGACTTCTTCGGTCCCTTGGTATACAAATTTAAGTCCTGGCAAGGAAGGGAACTTATCTGTAGCATGATTTTCTTCATAGACTAAACAAAATTCTATAGAGTTCAATGGGAATTCGTTCCTAGGATGCCTCTTGGTGCATCTGGGACAAAAAATTGCCAAAGCCCTCTCTGCTTCCTCTTCATTTCTTTTGGTATGTAAGGTATCCGTTTGCATGGCAAGAGTCTACAACATATCACTATTGTAGTCTTCCAGCATGTTTCCAATTTCACCTTTAATGGATGAATTGGAAGAAGAGGTATTGTCTGGGTTGATCCCCCCACCTTTCTTTCTAGCTGCCCTAAAATGGTTTCTAAAAAATATCTTTATGTCCTCATAGGATAGTTGGTAGATGTCTCCCCCAGCTAGTAGATGGAGGGTGTCTAGAAGGTCTTCCCGAATTCCATTGAGCAGGACCAACTTCAAAGACTCAGGGTTAAGTGTACACTCGACCCTTTTGTAATTGAGCTAGAACATTTCTTCATAGTCTTCCAGGAACTCATCACTTCCCATGGTAATTCAGAAGATTTCTTCTTTAGTATCTTTTGACCTACAATAGTCTCGATATTTGTTGTTAAAGGTCTGCTGCATCTGAGCCCATGTTGTGATGCTATTGCCAGGTAATCCCATGAACCAGTGTAGTGCTGCATCCTTGAGAGTAGAAGGGAACAATTTCAACTTTTTCTCATCTTCTGCATAGTCATAAGTTTGACAGATGACATCAAACTCAAACAAGAAGGTGTCAGGATGTTCTGTAGTCAAACCATGGAAGTGAGGTAGGCCTAAAAGGCTTATATTCTTCATTTTGGTGTCGCCATGGGTCTCTCGAATGGGAAAGGTACCCTCTATTCTTTCTCCATTTCCCCTAGCATTTCTGTTTTTATCCATCGGTTCTAGAGGAATGTTTTCTTCTTCTTCTTCCCCTATAGGTTCTTCAAATATGTTTGGATGTTCACGTAAGGGTTCTTCTTGATCGCAACCACTAAAGAAGAGAGAAGGTTGTCTATGTGAAGCAGTGGGGTTGTTGGGCAAAAACTTTCCTGAGTTATCTCTATCCCCACGAGGCATGAAAGGAAATCTTTTTGGTTGTTTTTTATTTTTCCCCACATTGACAGTACCTGCAGAAACTGAAATTGTGATTGAACAAAACAAATTGCAACTAGCTGAAATGAACTTGCTTAATGGAATTTTGCAGAATTGAAAAGGAAAGCAAGGAAATGCAGAACTTGAAAGAGAAGAAATGACTAGTCTACTTTTTCCGAAATGAAATTCGCAGAATTGGAAAGGAGAGCAAAGAAATTTAGAACTTGAAAGAGAAGAAATGACTAGTCTACTTTCGCCGAAATGAAATATGCAGAATTGGAAAGGAGAGCAAAGAAATGTAGAACTTGAAAGAGAAGAAATGACAAGTCTACTTTTGTGGAAATAAACTATTAGCAGAATGTTGCAATAGGAAATAGAAGAAATCAGTAATCAAATAATACTATGATGCTTCCCCGACAATGGCACCAAGAAGTGGTGAGCGCCAGTATTGCAGCAAAAATGCTGCAACTCCTAGGTTTCCAACTTTACTTTTATCAACCCGGTAGTTTGTAACAAACTTGGAAGCGTTGGTGTTGTATGCACAAGTACTAGTTCTCACTGCAGGTTGTCACTTGGTCAGCAGGCACAAGATCACTATGAGCTCAATACAACTTCTATATATCTTAGAAGAAGCTCTATGTGTGATGAAAGAAAAAAAGATTACTCTACAGAAGCTATTCTAATTGCAGAAAGGAAAAAGAAATGTAAAGCAAGACCTAGTAAACCCTAATTAACAAGCTAATTCTACTTTTGCCAAAAACACTATGAAAACCATGAAAACAATGCCATTACATACTCAAGAAATCAAACAATATCTAACCATACCATTTTTGGAAGTAAATAAGAAAAAAAAACATATTTTTGGATTTTTATGTGAATTTGACATGCATCTAATTTATTGTGTGTGAGTGTGGTAGTGAATAGGTGGCGTTAAAGGGTGGTTTTAGAGCTTGAGAGGATGGAATATGGTGTGGATGGGTCCTAGGTGGTCTTAGGTGGCACTCTGGAGGATTTTCTCACACTCGGCCTTCAAAGGAAAGCCTACAGGAAAAACTACAGGAGGACACAATGAAATTACAGGAGGAAAACAGGGAAACTACAGGAGACCTACATGAGGAGGCCGAGAGCAATTTCTGCTATTTTGAGGGTGTGAGAGTGGGTGGAAAAGGTGGATGAAGGTTGGAAGGAGGTGTTAGGGTGCCTATGGTCTACCATGAACCACCAGGAGAGAGAAATATGATTAGATTTTCTCAAGGAGAGAGGAAGAAGTTCGATTAAAAATGTAGGAAACTAAGGCAGAATTGAGGTGAGGTTTGGGATACCTATAAGGCATGGATCAGATGAAGGGTGTGATTGTTGACAAGCTGGCCTACTACTAGAAGGGATCTGCTGCATATAGACGAAAAGTCAGCTAAGAAGATCAATCAAGCAATGGAATGAGCACATCTAGAAAACCAAAGTTTTGCATTAAAATGATCTAAACTATGATCTATGAAAGAAAATGCTGAGAAATGTTGCAAGAATGGAAATCATGAAAGAGGGCTATTGCAAATCAGGAAGTGAACATGATAAGGAATATTTGAAGCATTAACTATTAACCTACTAAAGAGCTGCAAACACTAGAAGTCCTATGAATGAATGAAGTCCTCAAATCATGGTCCTAGAGGGAGGAAGAAAGGCCAAGGCACTATTCCTAACCTTTTGAATCTTTTCTGATTGCTACTTAACCTACTACAGAAAGCACAAATGGAAGCAAACTACTAAATCATCAAAAGCAACCTATTCTTAGCCATAAAAGAAATATGTCTAATAGAAAACTAATCTACAACTGAGGTAAAGCATAGAAATACATTGAAGAGAAGCTTGGCTACTTGGATTGGGCCCTAACCCAAGAGCTTTAGCCCTCTAAGGTAACTTAGTGCTAGCTAAAAAAGGATTCCATCTTTATTATAAAAAATAACAAGATTACATGAAACTGTCACAAAATTGTAAGCTCGAAATTTGAGCAGAGTTTACATAAGTAGAAATCTGACCCTAGTGAAGCCCTAGGCCTCTCTACTTATACATCTGAAGCTACGAACAACTTCCTTAAAATTAGGGAGGCTTGGCTCCCAAAACTTGAGATAACTATCAGTCATCCTCCACTTGCTTGACTGCCTTCTAGTGCATGATTCAGCTGCTTGTACTCTGAGCTGAATGAAGGGGAATTCGAAGTGAGGAGTAATAAATGAGGGGGATTCCCTCCTATAATTCCTCTCCTCTATCTACTTCAAGTTATTGCTGCCATTTGACCATTGGATCCTCGACTTTGACCTCAAAATCCATCAATAATCTGCATTAAATACATGTTAGATCACATGGCATCATAACTAACTCAACTCACTCTATAAGCCTAGATATAATCAGAAAATCATACAATAAGCTAAGAGAATGGTTGATTTGACTAGGTTAGGAGGTAAAATGAGCCCATATAATTACCCATTTATGAGGCTCATCACGTGCTAGCAAAAGAGTTCTAGGTGTATCACTAGAAAATCACACCGTATCACCCACAAGCCAATGGGACAATAGAAGCATTCAAAAAAATACTGGAGACTGCACTAACCAAAGTATGAAACACGCAGTGGAGTGATTGGGACCTACACGTAATTGTAGTATGATGGGATTATAGGAGAACATGCAAGAAACTGATGGGATAGACACCTTTCTGGTTAGTTTATGGTGTGGAAGCTGTCATGCCAATGGAGTATATTGTACCTAGTCTGTGCATAGCAGCGCTCATAGGTATGATGGACCGTGAAGCCCTAGATGAAAGGCTCATGCAGTTGGAAGAAATCGAGGAGGAACTATTCCTGGTTGGCTTTCATCAACAAGTGAAAAAACAGCGTGAGAAGGCCTGGCACGATCACCATATTAAGTTGTGCACCTTCAAGGTAAATGATTTGGTGCTGTTGTATGACAATAAGTTTGATAAATTCCTGGGAAAGTTTAGAATGCATTGGCTGGGACCATACATTATTAAGGAGGTCACAGATGGAGGCACCATACAACTAGTCAAACTAAATGGAGAGCCTTTCCCAAGCAAAGTGAATGGTAGTCACTTGAATCCCTACACGAGTGGCCCAACTATCTAAATAACTAGTAGAAGCACAATCTTCATGCCCCAAGGATCTGAACAAAGGCACGAGACTATAAACAAATGCAGGGGATACCACCACAGCTACAGAAAAGCAATTGACACAGAGGTCTTGGAACAATGTATGCAGTAGATCCAGCAAGCAGCAACTCAGTGTTCTCTTGACCTTGATGCAGTTCAAGAATAGTTGGAGGTACTCCATGTGAAGATCACCGCGCCGACAGAGTGACTCGAGGGTGAGTCACGATGTTTGTGTTGGGGGCCTGTTGGGCATGGAATCCACCCAAGGCATGTTTTGGGGCTCAAAGGCATGTTTTGTTTGAATCTTGTTGTAAAGCTCCGTGAATTGCGAGCGAGAAAGTATGATAGAGTCACAGGGTTGTCTGCCCTAGCGTTGTAATGTAATATTGGCTGGATAGACCTACCCGTGGTTCACGGACCATGGGATTGTATAAATAGAGGGAGGCTCTAAGTGCAAAGGGGATAGATAATAGAAGAGGAGGATGAGAAGTCTAAGTGATTTAGTCAGAGTGTGAAGTGTGCCTTTGGGTCATAGAGTAGGAGAAGGCTTTGTAGCTGAGTGTGTAGAGGCCTAGTAGTCCGCAGCTAAGTGCATGGACCCCTGCAGCTAAGTGCGTAGGGTGAGTTGAGTCTGTAATCGTGGAAATAATCAATAAAGAGAAGTTTGGTTATAGTTTTGTGTATCTATTCTTGGGTTAAAGCATGATTGATATAATTTGCAAATACTGTTTATTTATTGAGTGCACCTGCATGAATGTTTTATGTTGTTAAGTATAACTTAAAGAACTCAAGTAGGAAAATATAATTAACTAACATTTGAATATAAGCAAGGTGCAGGGTAATAATGTAGAGCGCGACGCTTAGCTCCTGGGTAGGGTTTCACAAAGGTAGTATATGAGGCCGTGAGGAACGAGGAAGTGTGTAAAGCAACCTACGCATAGGGACAAATGGCGGACCAATCGAACTCATTAGACATCTCCAAGGTGCGGAAACCTAGTTCTAGCACCCTCCCATACTACCTCGGGTGAGACCTCAGTATGCACTCTACGGATTGTTGCTGAAAGGGCCAGTAGTACCAGGATTTGTTTGGCTAATTAAATCTAAACCTAGGTCAGGCCCCAACAAGCCAACATGGCTAAATGTGCATAATGGGAGAAAAAAAGTCTCCTATGTGGTCTCCCACTTTGGTGGGTAACAATTGGCTTAAACTAAGACATGAGCTCATTGTAGAGTGCATGATCCATATGCTTGAATGTGGAGATAATGAGCTCTAGAAATCTTTGGACCAGAGGCATATAACCTTGAAATTGCAATTATTGGGAGCATGTGCACTAGGAAGTGGGAATCACCCATGTTTTATATGAAACTATAAATCTGCAAGGAAAATAAAATCTACTCTAAATGTAACCCAATCTACAGGAAACATGATATGGATGATATTAGAATGCTAACACAATATGCAATACAGGTACACAACTATGCTATGTTAGTATATATTCCATGGCCTAAGTATATTCATATAACCAATGTAACCATCATATCAATATATCAACATAACATCTCTTGTCCCTATGATTAATTATGAGATAGAAGAATAAAATATCATAACCAACTTTGCAAGATTGGTCACGTTGAATCACAAGGGTGGGAGGTGGGAAAATAAGGTGACCTCACATTATCAAAAGGAGTCATGGATGAGGAGGGAGAAGAGGAATTCAACTTATGATATTGTAAATTTTATGAAAACCTAAGTATAGAGTAATTAATAATCAATCTTAGGAATTTTTGTTTAAGAGAAACCTCAAGAAAGAAATCCTTCGAGAAATCTTCAAGATCACTTTCAAAGTGCTATTCTATATGATCAAGGGAGGGTTTTTCTAATGGTACACTTCCTCATCACTTCCTTATTCTCCTTCATCAACAGAATCATCAATATGATCAAGCGTGATGCTTTCCATTGGATGTCCATGATCTTCTTCAAATTATTCACTATGATTGAGGAGGTGCACCTATTGGAGAGAAACAATCAAATTTTGAAGAACAAATTCAGATTGACACATCGATCCCTAATACTTAATGAATTCTTCAATGAATACCTTCATGGAAGTGATGCTTTTAGGTCTACAAGAACATCTAATCTAGTCCCTTTGTTGGGAACGGGTTCCCCCAAGAGTCAGTTTTGGGGCAGAAAGTCCAAATTTGTAATAAAGATGTAAAGACTTCGTATTTTTTGGTTGCGGAACACGACGATGTCAAGAGTCATAAAGGGTTGTTTTCCCTTTTTTTGTAAAGTCTCATGTCCACTGTAGAAATCTACCCATGGTCTGCGGACCATGGGATTGTTTAAAAAGGGTACCTTAGAAGAGTCTAAGGCAGTGAGAAGTAGTAGTAGTAGAAAGAGTTTGTGGGTAAGGAGTCCTAAGTGTTCTTGGGTTTTAGCATAGGTAGAGGCTTTATAGCTGAGTGTGCAGAGGCCTAGGGTGGAAGTCCATAGCTAAGTGCACAGACCCCTGTAGTTGTGTGCGCAGGGTAGATAGAGTCTGTACTGAACTTGAGATATCAATAAAGAGAAGTATTGTGCAAATCACTGTGTATCTTGTCTCTATTTAATGCATCTGATTATATTATGTTACGATCTGGGTTTACATTATAATTCTTATTTGTTGCGTGAATGTATTTGATTATATCTGTTAATTGAATGCGAGCAAGAATATAAGTTTACATGAAGATCACTGTAAATGCATGGTAGATTAGGTAACACTTAAGATAACTTTGGAACTTATACAATATCATAGAAATACGGGTGCATAAGTGCCTAGACATCTGGTTAGGGCTACACGAAGATCAGTTGGATACCTTCGCTAAGGTATTGATGGATGGAGGAGAAGGAACATCGATAAGCCCTAAAGGCTTATCGATCTACACGAAGATAGGATTAGGAAGTGTAGATTCACATCACGACTATCTCAGGGTGTGGAAACATGGTTCTTGCATCCCCCCATATTGCTTCGGGTGAGACTTCGGTCGTGTTCAGCAGGCTAATGCTGAAAGGGCCAATGGTGTAGGGATTTTTTTAGCTGACTAATGCTAAACTTGGGTCAGGGCTCATCAAGCCAACAAATGGTTCCGTTGCCAGGACCAGGATCGGCATAACGAGATGTGTGATGTTGTATCATTGGAATCCAACTAAGAAAGAAATCAAAACCTAGCTAGATAGAAGGACTCACAATTCACGACGCAAGAAAAGAAAAATCCACAATTTACGAAAGAACAGTGGTTGGACAGATACCTGTACAAAGAAATACATAAAATCTTCTTCTGTTCCTTCCCAGTTGAGTTATACGAGTGGATCGTGAAGTTAGAAGACAGCCAAGGAAGGTGGAGGCTTGATAGTCTGATTGTTTTGACACCGAAGCTAGTAAGGAGGTTAGAAGCTTTTTAAGATAAAATCGTGCACATTGTCGACCATTGGCTCAACCACATCATAGGAGGATTTGTGACAGAGTTCACGGTCGATACCTCTGTCAGTTACAACGAAGCAGAGTGCTGATTCTTTAAAGGATAATGAGGTAAGTATTTAAATTCACTGAATACTTGGATGAAGATGCTCTTATGTGAATAGCAAGTTATGCGGCTACCTTGATGTTTGGAGCTACGAGAAGTTGAAAGCCTTTCAGGGACGGAGGAAGAAAAGGTCTTGAGTATAGCCCACTGATTGGACCTCCTTTAAGTGATGACGAGGGAGCACTATAGACTTCTCCCTTGAGCTCTAGTTAGTTGATAAGACAAGGGTTCTCGCAAATACCTACACTGCCTCCACTCTCATCCCATCCATCCACACCACCTCCATTCTCCCCTCCATTTCTTACCCCACCACCCACACCACTGCCACCTCCATTGTCCAATATGGTGAACTCCATAAAACTACCTATATTCAAGGGTGTAGGGAATGAGGACCTAGACCAATTTTGGTTTGTCATAAACGTTGTATGTGAAGCTCAGGGCATAAGAAATGATCACATGAAGAAGGCGACGTTGGTTAGTACTTTGCAAGGTCATGCGCTAACTTGGAACATCAAGTACCCTAATGATAACCAGGTAGCTACACTAGTAGAGATCCAGACCGCACTGAATAAAGAATTCAGTAGGCCTAAGTTTAAAGCGCAATTGATTATGGGATTCAAGGAAATCGCGATGAAACCAGGTGAGACACCTTGGGAGTTGGATTAGAGATTGAAGTGTAAAATCTGTGACGCTAATATGAATTTAATGGATGGGAAACATTGCAAATGGTTCGTGGCTTCGCTCCTGCCTCATCTAAGGGTTGCGCTGTCACAACAGAAGATTATGACCCAGGTAGAAGCCTTGGATATTACAATGAGACTACATGAAAAATCAATGCAAGATCTGAATTTGGGGGTTCAACAGATTCATGTGCAGTTCCAAAACCTTTGTCTCGAGATGCAAAGTCTAAAGCAGGACAAAACAACTCAAACAGAAGCACACGAAGAAGTTTGGTGCATAAAATGCAAGGGTCAGGGGTATGACAAGGATCACTACCTAGTCTTTGTGTACTATGTTGCAGTAGGAGGACCAATTCCTCTACGACCAGAGGTCGTTGCAGGGCCAAGTGTAGGGCCTGTGCTATATGTCAAGTGGTAGGGAAACATATGATGGATAATTTCCATTTGCTACATAAATTTTCACAAACACTGTAACAACTATTTTGCAATTTCTGTCAATTAGTAGGCCATGACGAGTGAAATCGTTGAATCTCCGATACAGTTAAGAATGTCAAATAAACATAAAATGATCCCAATGGGGAGGCTACAAGGGGTCACAGTTAACATCGAGGGCGCAATTGCATTGACGGATTTTGAGGTTATAGAGATTGTGGATGATAGCAATCCTTACCCTATGCTCCTTGGAATCAATTGGGCCACTAACATGAATGGGTAAATCAACCTAAAGAAGCAGAAGATGATATTTGAAAAGAAGTCACTCCGTGCAGTGGTGCTGCTGGATCCCACAAAGGGACCACTGAATATAGAACCAATCCAATATTATGAAAGTGATGACGATCTAGACTAGATTTACAAGATAATGACACGAGACCAAGATTGGGTGAATCTGAGAGCGGACAAGTGTATTGCATGGGATCATGAAAGCTCCTACACGTTAGATTCATATGAAGAACTGGAGCATTGGTAGAACCGACTGCGTGAAGTATCTACATTGTGTTGTAATATGATGACCAAGTCGTTGCGTCGTGTGCCATCCAAAGTTAGCGATCTGCCTCATTATGATGGGTTAGCTGATGTTGATTGCTTTTTGGATGCATTTGAAAGAGAAGTGATGGAGAGACATCACTTCTAGGCTTTGGATTAGGTCTTATGTGCTACACCTACAAGAAGGTGGGGTAAGCACAAGGATAGTTTCGGTGATTTGCATGACTATAAGAGGATGATGCGAATACGTTTTGGGCAGCCAAAAGTGTGGATGAAAAATAAGTATGATGGAAGGGACGACCCGTGTGATCTCCTAGCAAAATGGACTAAGGCTTATGGAGCGAAGCCTCAACCTGAACGGGTGCATCTATTTTTTCATACCCTAGGCGTCATACCAATTAATTGTTACTTGGAAACTAAGCTCTGCCATGGCACTGAAGAATGGGACATCTTGTGCCAGGGATTTTTATTGAAGTTCAGCTTTGAGGATGGGTTTGACTCTATTGACATGGTGCTATAGGAGGTTAAAGCAGCGATATTTAGTTACCGCAAGATCCTTTGGACCTGATCCAACCTTATTCGGCTACCCAGCTGAGCCATGCACTGGAATGCTATAGTGTGAACATTGAAGAGGAAGATGAGGATCCCCAAAAAGTTAATATTCTAGAAACTGAAGACCACCGTGAGGTTGAAGGTCCATAGTTAGATGATCCCGACATAACCGTGCCGCTAAAAACCAGGCAGGTCAACATTGGGACAAAGGTAGAATAAAAATTTGCAAATATTGGGGACTATTGGGATGATGCGACAGTAGACAAGGTCGCTAAGCTCCTCTGTGAATATTAGGATTTGTTTCCCACAAAGTTTTCTTATCTAAAAGGGATAATAGGAGATCTGGGTGTCATTAAGATCACCTTGAAATTGGACGTGAAGCCTATAAAACAAAGACCTTACCACCTTAATTCTAAGTATAAGGAAAGGGTTCGTGCTAAGTTAGATAAGATGCTCATGGTAGGAATTATTGAAGAAGTAGAAGAATCCAATTTGGTAAGCCCAATAGTGGTTCAGGAAAAGAAACAAAAAGAATAAATAAGGATATGCATGGATCTCTAAAGGCTAAATGATGCTTGTGTGCATGACCCCTTCCTAACCCCATCCACTGATGAAGTCCAGGATAGTTTAGGTGGCCAAGAAGCATACTCTTTCACTGATGGGTTCTCTGGGTATCATCAGCTCAAAATTGCACCTGAGGATAGAAGCAAGATGACCGTTGCGATAGAATGGGTATGTTTTCAGTATATTGTAATGCCTTTTGGGCTGAAGAATGTACTAGTAATCTTTTCACGCGTAGTCATTGCAACATTCAAAGCCTTCATTCATAAGTTCCTATAGGTGTAATTTGACGATTGGACACTGTTTGGATTGGTGAAGCGTCATGTGGCAAGTCTACGCTTAATGTTAGATACCTGTAGGAGATATCAAATCATGCTTAATCTAAAGAAGTGTCTATTTTGTGTCCCTTTTGGGATCCTGCTGGGGCATGTGGTGTGCAGACAAGGATTGATGGTAGACCTCGTGAAGGTCGCAGTGATAATCAACTTGGAGGCACCGAGGAATGTGAAATAGCTACCTGAAACTCTTGGGAATACCAGGTACCATAGGAAGTTCATCAAGTGATATGCCTAGATCACCACACCCATGGAGAAATTGTTGAAAAAGGACGCTATGTTATGTTGGAGTGATGAACGCCAAAAGAGATTGGATGTGCTGAAAGAGAAAATGGTCACCACACCAATCCTAGTCTTCCCAGACTGGAAGAAGGAATTTCATGTGCATCTGGATGCCTCCTGTATTGCGATGGGGTCCATGTTGAGACAGGTGGGTGAGGGGGAATTGGACCATCCTATAGCATTCATAAGTATGAAGTTGTCCAAGGCTGAGAAGAACTATTGCACTATAGAGTGCGAAGGACTAGCCATGGTATACGCGCTCTAAAAGTTCAGGCACTATTTGCTAGGTGGACATTTTAAGATGTATATGGATCATTCTGCATTCAAATACCTGATTAATAAACCTGTGTTGGGGGAGAAGATCTGCAGGTGATTGTTATTGTTCCAGGAGTATGATTTTGAAGTTTTAGTGAATCCTGGACGATTGAACGTGGGACTAGATCATCTATCGCGCATCGAAATAGGAGAGGAGCCCAATAATTTTGAGGAAGGACTATCTGACGTGCATCTCTTCGCAGTGTGCATCATGGATAATCACTTTGAAGATATCATACATTTGTTGACAATGGGGACTGCTCCAGAAGGGTATACGAGCCATTAGAAGAAGGAGTCAATAGTATGTGTAGCAGACTTCTCCGTCATTGCAGGACACTTTTACAAAATGGGGTTAGACAAAATACTATGATGATATGTACTTGAATTTGAGCGAAGAAGCATCCTCATGGAGGCTCATGGAGGAGTTGTAGGAGGACATTATGCAGGAAAAGTAATAGCGCAAAAGGTTCTATGTGCTCAATTGTGGTGGCCAACTTTGCATAAGGACACGAAAGCATATTGTAGGGCCTGTGATGCATGTCAAAGGACTAGCAGGCCATTGCAAAGGGATGATCTGTCATTGATTCCGTAGGTGACATTATAACCTATTCAAGAAATGGGCGGTCGACTTTGTGGACCGAATTCAGCCTCTGGGAAGGAAGATAGGTCTGCAGTACATCATCACCGCAACTGAGTACTTGACTAGATGGGTGGAGGCGTAGCCTATGAAGGACTGTACCGATGTGACAACAATGAAGTCTCTTTTTGAATACATATTGACGAGATTTGGCTATCCAAATATATTGATGAGCGATCATGGTACACACTTTCTTAATGAAACAATCAACACGTTGACGGAAGAATTTCAGGTGTATCATCAGAAGAGCATGCCTTATCACCCGCAGGCCAATGGGATGGTGGAAGCCTTCAATAAGATACTGGAGAATACATTGACAAAGGTCTACAATGCTTAGAGAAGTGACTAGGATGTGTGTGTACCAGTGGTTCTATGGGCCTACAGAACGACTTGCAAGAATTTTACTGGGAAAACGCCTTTCAAACTCGTGTATGGTGTAGAAGCTGTGATGCCAAAGGAATACATTGTACCTAGTCTATGAATAGTAGCACTCATAGGAATGGCAGACTGCAGAGCCTTGGAAGAGAGGCTCGCGCAACTATTAGAGCTTGAGGAGGACTAATTTCTAGCTGGATTTCATCAACAAGTTCAAAAGGAGTGTGAAACGTCATGGCATGATCAGCACATTAAGCTGCACAACTTCAAGGTCAATGATCTGGTTGTCTTATATGACAACAAGTTTGATAAATTTCTAGGGAAATTTAGGATGCACTGGCTGGGGCCCTATGTCATCAAATAGATTACTGGTGGTGGAGTAGTTCAGTTGGTTAATTTAAATGGGGATCCCTTCCCAGGAAAGGTGAATTGTAATCGATTGAAGCCATACATTGGTGATCCGTCTAGGTGACTATGTGAAGGTAGCACAGTCTTAGTGCTCTAGGTAGCTGAAAGGAGGCGCGAGACTATAAACTACACTGCCTAGGTTAGGGAATTACGTTATGAGGAAATAACGTGGAACGAGGTGATGTCACAAAGACCACACAAGTGCACAAAAGCTACGCTCCCTAGGAAAAAACCACACAGGTCAGCTGGAAAGTGACTGTTAAAGTCACTGTTCATGATTTGACAACAAAAAAATGGCCAAATGGAGTAGGGGGTGGCAGAATTTAAGACAAAATTTATGGGTGAGATCCTTAAAAATCTGTCGCCAATATAGAATTAATGAATTGATTTTGGGGGGAACGGTCCAATTTGAATTCAAAATGGCCTATAAATTACATGTGGCTGCCCAATGAAGAACACTTGGTATTTTTAGCATTGAGTTGTTGATCTCTCAGATATGTATGAACTGTGAATTCTTTGAAGCTCTGATAGCAAGTTCAGCGTTTGAGAAATAGCCAAAGGAGACAAAAGAACTATTAAATATCATCATGTCGACACCGACAGAAACCGTAGATATTGGGGAAGCAGTGATAGCCGAAGGGGTTGTGCTAGAGGTTGCTATGGAAGTAGACAGAGATGCTCCGGAGGTTGCAGAGATACCAGTTGAAGTCCCCAAGTCGCCACAGTCACCTAGACCAAGGGCTACCCTAACCCAGGAGAGTACAAAAATAAAGAAAGGCAAGCAGGCCACAACACCACAGCTGGTGCACACATCGCCTAGGAGAAACGCACTGAAGGACAATCCCACCACACAAGAAAAGGGCAAAACAATTAACCTAGAACTGGAGGAGGAAGAAATTGAGGATATCCCCATCAACGATGAGAATCTTGGGATAGAGACAGAGGATGTTGAAGTTGACGGGTCTGACCCCATTTTGAAATTGCCTGAGTACGTCCTTCTATGTAGGGGCAAGGCCAAGGTGCCTAAGGACATTGATGAGAGCAAGGTCACCTTGTACACACCTCTGTTACCGGACCATATTGTTTTTGAGGGACCGTTTTTGGGACATATTCCAATGTTGAAATTGGAGGAATGGGACTTAGCTGACAACGAGCGATTCCCTCACTTGGCCATAAACCAACTGATGCATGACATTCTCCACAAGACCACCAGGATGACCACGTTGGAACTGTAGAAGTGGCTCAAAGACATGGATAAGGCAAGCCTGCTCAACATACTATGGGTGCCGCACTACAATCGCACACCCATTACCTTGCTAGTAATCAAGTAGCTGCTATGCTTGGAACATGATGGCTGTCTGTGGCTGGAGGAGCCGATACCCATCACTGATAGATTGATCCATAGGATCACGAGGCTGCCATACTTAGGGAAGAATCTGGCTATGATGTTTGGTGGAAAGGCAGGCGAGCTAGCCCTCACGGAGGTCATGAAGAAGAAGTTCGGATTAGTAAAGAAGTCATGCGGCTATGCTATTACAAGTATTTCCGACCTTGCAGTCAAAGTGGCCACACAAAGTTTGGTAGGGAAGGTCATGTGAAAATGTCGCTCCGATGAAGTACCGGCACTCGTCATGGCTTTAGCGGCCCAATGCGCGATGGAGGTTCAGTTTAATTCAGTGTGCTACTTCTGCAGTGAGTTCCTCACAAACTACCGCGAGGCACATGATCTCAACAAGACCTTCCACTATGCGTGGCTCTTGCTGTCCATCGTGCTGGTAGCTTGGGAGTTACTCGAAGATAG
The DNA here is from genome assembly GCA_000404065.3 of Pinus taeda. Classification (NCBI taxonomy): domain Eukaryota; kingdom Viridiplantae; phylum Streptophyta; class Pinopsida; order Pinales; family Pinaceae; genus Pinus; species Pinus taeda. Next base: position 31,121 of record APFE030703821.1, on the reverse strand, counting down.
TCAATTTCCCTCGGTCACACCAGACCTGCCTGAGGTCGCGAAGTACACTTCGTTGTGGGTGACTAGGGACCCTTAGTGGATCAAGGACAACAAGATCTTTTGGATATTGATGGAGATGAATGTGTACGTGGCCATCAATCGCAAGCTGCGGTTGTCGCCTACAGTATTTGATAAATTGCAACCATACACAAAATTCAAGGTTGATTTCCACCACGTATCCATAAGGGTGCGGAAGGCCCCTGAGCAGAAGTGGCATGAATTTTCCTACTTAGCGATGGACAATGTGATTCAAGTGGTTAGTGTCATTAACAACTGGCCGACAGAATGGCACACTGCCTTGGCCTTGACTGTGGGATCCAACAAGACAGCCACACAACGGAAGAAGGAAGAAGCCAAGCTCAAGATGGAGTAGCTGGTTGAGAAAAGGAGAAAGGAGGCTGAGGATAAGGCTAAGTTAGACCGCACTACCACACAGGAGATAGGAAGACAGAAAGGAGGATAGGAGTGCGCTCTGACAAAGAGAAGTTTCCCTCCTCAGAGGAAGAGGAAGAAAGGGACAATAAAAGAGTAGGGAGGAGTGGACCCATAGATTCGTTCGCTCTGTATTAAGCATCCAAGGGGACAAGAAAAAGTAGGGCTACAGAAGAATTCCAAGACCAACAAGACGTCCGTAGACCTGATCACCCTAACAGAGGGGGATCTGAATGACATTGGAGATATAGTGTGGGATGCCACCGCAGAACTGCACCAGCAGTTTAAGCATCAACAACTATAGACGTTGGGGGCCATTTAGGTGAATATGTGAGAGCTACAGATTTGGGCATCATAGACCAGTGTGGCATCCACTAGTTTGGCTATTGGTACTTCAGAAACCACCGGGATGCTACGTGCAAGGGACTCCCAAGCCATAGTGCTGTTAGATGGAGCACTGACAATAGAGATCAAAGCTGACAGGCCCGCTATTAGTGGACTCAAGAGAGTAGAGCTGAAGTTGGCAGCACTTCCTAGAGAGGCTCTCAACTTGCTGCAAGATAGGGTAATCGCAGAACTAAGGGCCCTTGAACAGTGTGCTTTGCAGGTGATCAACAAGCAGAAGATCAACAATACTTAGATGGTGTACAACGAGACTCCACCATCGCCTCCATGATGAAATTCACTAAAATGAATCAATGCATGATTAAGGTCGTGGAGGAATCATGCCGATTAGTCCCAAAGTTGGCCATTTCTAAGGATACACTGGTAGATGTGCATGTTCACAAACTTGCTAAGGGGGTGCGCAACATTTCCACAGAGTTGGAACAGGTTCAGCTAGAGTTGAACCTCCAAATTTTAGAGTTGTGGTTGAAGGCCTAGCCTTTGACTCCACTAGAAGTCAAGGAGCAGCCCGCAACTACTATAACAGAGGTAATAGCGGCAGTAGAAAGTGCAGTGGCAGACTGCACAATGCTTTTCGAATAACAGTTTGACATACTAAGTAGCCTACAAGAAGACCATACTATGCAGAGGCTAGAAATAGAGCTATGACGAGGTAAAAGGGACAACGCATACTGTCGCGCTCACATAGAGACTCGCTAAGCTGCAGGAGGCCAAGTCATTGAAGGAATAGGTAGATGCAGCTCAAAACGAAGAGGCAGTGTTGAAGGCACGCTTGAAGCCTTGTTTGGACAAGGCCTACTTAATCACAGAATCCATTGAAGGCAAGCTAGCTAGTCTACAGGAGACTCACCAGAAGCTTTAGGCTAACAATGCAGGGCCAACGATAGAGCAGTTAGTTGAGAAAATAAAGTAGGTGGTCATGCAGTGCACCACTGAGGTAACAATCATACAGGTCGAGCTAGGGGGTCTTCGCGCCAAGATCTCTATGCCCATAGAGTGACTCTAGGACGAGTCACCATGTTTGTGTTGGGTTCCTGTTGGGAATGGGTTCCCCCATGAGTCAGTTTTGGGGCTAAAAACCCATGTTTTGGGGTAGAAAGCCCAATTTTTGTAATAAAGATGTAAATTATCTGCATTTTGTGGTCATGGAGTGTGAAGATGTTAAGAGTCATAAAGGGTTGTCTGCCATTGTTTTGTAAAGTCTCATGTCACCTGTAGAAATCTACCCATGGTCCACAGACCATGGGTTTGTATAAAAAGGGAGCCTTAGAAGATTCTAAGGTAGAGAGAAGTAGTACTATTGTTCTCGGGTCTCAGCGTAGGTAGAGGCTTTGCAGCTGAGTGCGTAGAGGCCTAGGGTGGAAGTTCGCAGTTGAGTGTGCAGACCCTTGTAGCTGTGTGCACAGGGTAGATAGAGTATGTACTGAACTTGAGATATCAATAAAGAGAAGTATTCTGCAAATCACTGTGTATCTTGTCTCTATTTAATGCATCTGATTATATTATGTTATGATCTGGGTTTACATTATAATTCTTATTTGATGTGCGAATGTATTTGATTATATTTGTTAATTGAATGTGAGCAAGAATATAGGTTTACACGAAGATAACTGTAAATGCATGGTAGATTAGGTAACACTTAAGATAACTTGGAAAGTTATATAGTAATGTAACCACAGGGGCACGTAAATGCCTGGACCTCTGGTTAGGGCTGCGCGAAGATCAGTCGGATACCTTCGCAGAGGTACTGATGGACAAAGGAAAAGGATCATCGATAAGCCCTAAAGGCTTATCGATCTACATGAAGGCAGGATCAAGAAGTTTAAATCGACATCAAGACCATCTCAGGGTGTAGAAACGTGGTTCCTACATCCCCCCATACTACTTCAGGTAAGATTTCAGTCCACACTCCACTGGCTGATGCCAAAAGGGCTAGTGGTGTAGGGATTTGCTTGGATAACTAATGCTGAACTTGGGTCAGGGCCCATCAAGCCAACACCCTTTGATCATCCCCAAAGGGATTAATGAAAAACCACATGAGAACATCTTCATGAACCATGTTGATTTCTGATATGTACTTGATAAATTTGACAACATGGTTCATGATTGAAGAAGAATCACCATTGAATTTTTGGAAATTTTCCATAAAGTTTATATCACAATGATTTGGGTATCCAGGTATCTCCTTGATATCTAAAGTAGGGAACATCTCATGCAAATTCCAAGGAGCCATTTCATTGAGTTTTGCATAGCAACTGAATGAGGTGTCGCCAAGGTGTGTTTAAAATGCCTTGAGAGATGCTTGCTTCACCTTACAAGCATTGAATTTGGAACTTTAATGGAGAATAAGGGCTTCATTTTTCCAACAGAGTTACTAGAAGTGGATGTATATTTTCATTAGGGATGAAGCTAAATATTTGAATTACATAGAAGTATACTTTCATCATCCCCAAAAATGACACCAAAACATTGTCGTAAAATGTAGCAGACATTGGAGATGGGTACCATACAAGGCTATCACTAGACTAAGTGACTACGATGGGATGATGGCCCACTGTCACTACAACAAAAACCCCGCACTCTTTATGGATTTTCACCAATGGGAAGAGTCCCAGTATGTATATAGGTGACCAAATAGGTAATCTAAGCTTAAAGGTGCAAGGTGACAAAGAGGCCTCCAAGGGAGAGACACAATTTATGCACAAGGCCCCAATAAGAGGAAATTTGATTTCCTTAAAAGAGGCTAAGTTAGGGAAACATAAGGCCTAGGGTTTGATTGATAGGTTCAGAGTTGGAATGGATGAAGGTTAAGGTTCAAAGAAAAGGTTTACCACAATGCATTCCAACAAGGTTATGGCACATGAAACCCTCAAGAAGCCCCCAATTAAAAATTTCTTTTAGTTTGTGTTCAACATTATATACTTCAACAATAAATTAAATGCATAACAAGGATTAATGCCAACAATCAAAATGGAATGAATGGAGCTTCCACCCCAACTATTCTCCAGAACCCACTGGAAGGAGCACCAACCCCTAATTAGAAAGCACAACTTTCTTTAGACACTCACTATTCCATCTTTCATCCATTTTCAAACTAGGATTAATGACTGCCTTCTCTCCTTTAAAAAAGATTAAAACTTAGTGAACAATTAAAAAAAAAACCTACAAAAATATCTAATTAATGTGAACACCATAACAACACATTGCTGCATCAGAAGCTCTATCTCAAAAATCTTGTCAATTACGCTTGATTAGGCCTTCTTTTACAGATTTTTCTTGTTGCTAACTTTGGCTTTGTTTATTTTTGAATTTGTGCATGAAGCCTTTTTTTTCCTTTATCCTGTTCATGTTAGTCTTATGGACTATGTTCTCTATTTTGGGCTTAATATCCAAGTCGAAATGACCTTTACTACCTTTTCTGCAAGTTGAATTGAGTTTTTTTGCTTATTTTATGCATTCGAGATTTTTACAACATTTAGCAATGTGCTTGCTATTTTATCTACAATTAATTTGGCTTAGTTGCCAAAAATGACAGTTCCATTAGTCTGAGCTTAAGCTCTTTCATTGGCTCATTTTCTTGCCTATTTTCCATAAGACCTGCTCTTCACGACCATCGTCTTAGTCCTTGGGCACTAAGCCCTTTTGAGTCCTTTCAGATTACTTTTTTCATTTCTTAATGGATCCATTCCATTAGTCACATTTCTACGTGAAATGAACACCCATCAAGTCAAACAATAAATCTCCCTATTTTCCAACCCATTTTTTTATTCTATGTTGCACCCCTTGTTTTCTTCGTGAAACAATCCAAGGAGCTGGCGCTTAGCTGCTCTCAAACCTCTGAGACTCTTTTCTCTATGCCCAAGATATTGTTTCCATGCGAAACAAGCCAAGGGTAGTGTCTAGGTGCTAATACCAAAACTCCCTTATCATGATGCCCCCCTCTTATTCATGTTAACAAACCCGTTGAGGTATGCCTTCTGGGTTGATGTGTCCCATGGGGAGTGCCCGACACCCTCTCCATTGGCTACCATTTTTGATTGTTGGTTTTGGTGTATCTCGTTGCCTCTTCTCCCAACACTTTCATTTGTATGACCTTTATACCTCCATAGGGGTCAATCTACCGGGGTTGATCCACTGGGTTGATGTGTCTAGTGACAAGCACTCGTTGCTTTGTGATTGGTTGTCACCTTGTCAACGTGCCAACATGGCCTGATAACCACTACCAGATGCTACATCTCCGTGCAACAAAATAAACTTTTAGGCTCCATCCGGTGGGTTGAGATGGCTGGTAGTGTCTACCCAATGTATTTTTAATTTGTTGTTTCTCTGTCCCCTACCATCATGTCCCAAAAACTCCTCCTGACACTTTCCATTTGCGCCTTTTCATTAACCGATAGGGGGTATTGTAGTGGCTACAATACCCTCCAAAATTTTGGCCTATACTTAAATTTCGGAGCCTAATGTGGATCCTGTGATTGCTCATTCTTTAGTCACTTATTTTGTAAGATGATGATGTCAAGGTCCTCTCTTTGATATTAAGAGTCATTCACACTTTTTTCGTTATATAGTATGTGTCATCTTTGGGCATGGGGATTATTGCTTGTTATGCAAAGGGAAGTTTTTTTTACTTCAATGGGAAATCTTTGTGAGAATGGGTTGTCGTCACCACGTAGACATGTTTCACACTCATTTCACACACTCTTATACAAGTTTTTCCTTTATCCTCCCAAAGTCTATCATCGAAGACGCACTTGTTGTAAGCTGCCACAAAGGTTGTTGCATTAAGAGAAGTATGTGTTATATGTTCTGCATGGTCTATGTTGTATAATTAAGTGTTCGAGTTGTGATCATAGTCAAGTTCTATAACTGTTCACATCAGTTACACTAATCCCACACCTAGCCAAACTCAGGAGTTTATCTAGCAACCTAGCCTCATCCGAATTTCTTGAACCACGCACTTCAAATATGTAACCCTCAAGATTTTTCCTTACATGTTGGAACTGTGCAATGTACAGAAAGCACAACCTCCCTTAGAATTCAAAAATGCAGAGTGGTTTCCTCTAGTGTCCTTCCCTCATCCAGAACCCATTGTCTCCAGAAACTACATAGTTTGGTCCATCAGGCATTTCAACTGCCCAGTTTGCCTTGCATCCTAAAACAATGTAGATGTGTCCTCCCAAGGCCTGATATCGCAGCAGTACCTTGCATCCTAAAATTGCGTAGTATTGTCCCTCAGCTGCCCAATATTCCTTGCATCCTAAAACTGCATAGATTTGTGCTCCCAGGGCCTCATCCATAGTTTTGTCCCTCAGCTACCCAGTCTACCTTGCATCCTCAAACTCCACAAATGTGTCCTGCTAGGTCCGCATCCCATAGTAGTCACTGCCTGCTGAAACTACACAATTATGTCTTTCAGAGGTGACAAATAAGGATGACATGCTATATGAATCTCAAGGAGCTGAGGAGAAAGATAAGCAGACCAAGGAACCCAAGGTGTGATAGAAGATTGGGACCACTGGAAGGCTCCATTTGATGCATAACCCTTTGGAGGGTAGGTATGGAAAAAAAAGAACATCTTTTGAAATACATCTCTTAGTGTAGCTTGAAGGATTGGTTATCATTGTCATATCATTCTATCTTCAATGACATGCATGGTTGCAAGTACTGGAAGTCATTCAATGTGTTTCCTCTATGTTTTTCTCCCTTCGATTATTGGATCAATTGTCATCTTTTGATATGTTTGGTTGTTATGTCATGTTTGTGAACCATTCTGGTGACCTGGAAGGTTGGCATTTTTGTATACAAGTTGTCCTAGCCATGTAAACATCTATCACACTCATACACAATGTTGTAAGCACTGTCACATAAGTTGTCGTCATGGTCGTCCAAAGGTCTAACCCAAGTGTCTCACTTGTCACTTTTAACTCTAGACAGTCTCACAGAGGGAAATGCATTGTCTTTTTGTCCCAATAGTCTATGTTTTCATGTTTTCAAAGTATGTTGTGTGTGATCATAATGTCGAGTCCTCACAAGTTCACTTGCCTCCCACACTTAGCCATTTTCCTGAAAATCCTTCCGATTGAACAACTCCGCTTTAGTGGACCCTAACTGAGATGGATTATGAAGTCTCAATCCTCCGTGATGCTACTCTGCTACGTGGAACTACACAATGCTTGAGGTTACCCCCCAGGATAGTTCAATTTCGCAATCCTAGAGTTGAGTAGTTTGAATCCCTTCCTAGAATTATGTAGAAACTGCCTCAAAGCTTGGCTTGAATTGCGCACTTCGTAAGAATAGTCATCAAGCCTCCTCCCTACTAGTTGGAACCCCACAATTTGTAGAGACCTGGACCTTATTTTCATTCTAGAACTACGCATAGGTGTCCTCCCAGTGTCTTCACTTAGCTGGGACTCACTACTCCTAGAAACTGTGCTATCCTCTATGGTCCCTCTATTGTCCTGTCTTGTCTTCCCTCATAAAAATGCATAGAGGTTCCGCAAGGTCCCACATTGTAGCTTCCACTGGTGACCTTAACTCTGCAATCATTCTTCCCAGTGGCCATTAGGAAATTTTACCTTACAGTGAAGACTCAGCTTGAGAGTTCCCCAGTCAAATCTGACTTGTGCTCTACCCAGTCTCATTGACTAGTCTCTGTCCCTGTCACCTGGAACTATGTAGTGCAGAGTGATTGGGTCCTCTTCCTCAACCTGTCATTTGTCCTAGGGCCGCTCCATGGAAAAAAATGCATCACCTTAGACTAGGAGGTTTTGGATTCGATGTTGTCTAGTCATCATTGAATTGTAGGAATAGGTACACTAATAGGTCATGGCAAGATGATGAATGAGATGGAGAAGGAGAAAAAATGATAGAAGACTTATTTGTAGTTAGATGGATGAAAGAATCTCATCAAAGAACAAGCGAAGGGAAAACATGCACGCAACCATCTTACAAGACCAATATCATTGAAGACCTGACAACATCAAACTATGCGGAGGAGAAGAGAAAGCGCATCCAAGAACACATCCATCACTCAATAGCAAAAACAACTTGACATTGCCACCACAACCAATTGGTCCATGCTAGCAGTGTCATGTCAAGTTGAGCCATGAGCTGTCGAGGCCACATCACTACTATGGGCCATATTTGTTGTGACTAAATTTAATGTAAAGTGAAATTCCAACAGAAAAATAATGAAGACAAAGAGTCATGTTAGTTGAAAAGTCATAGGAAGCTGAATAGTCATGAGGGCAGCATAAGAGTCACAAGGGTGAAGCATCACCCTTGGCTATATATACCCATCCCAGTGGGGACGTTCCACCTTGGCTCCTCCCATGAAGCATAAAGAGCTTTTAGTCAGTTCTTTGAGGAGCGAGAAGTGGCTCTAATGTCCCACTATTGGGGCTAATGATGTATGATGTACATATATGTCCTGGAAAATTTTCTTAATTTAGAAGCCGGTTCAGGCCAACACGTTTTCATGCATGTTTTGTAGTTGTTTGTAAGACTATTATTTCGACATTTGTAATTCATGTTCGTTTTACATGTACTAAGATAGTTGAACTGTTTTGGTTCTTTTAGTAATTACCTTGTTGGGAATGTGCTATATCAGTTATCGTTGTTGTATCATCCTTTTGGACTACTCCGTAGGATATTAGACAAACATTCCTTGCTTACTAGTTATAACGACTATCACATTTGTTGTGGACTACTCTGCTGGATGGTGGCTGAGTCTTCCCTTGTGCTTTGGTTTTAATAACTTCCACATCTGTTGTGGACTATTCCACTATATTCTAGATAGACCATTCCTCGTTCACATGTGTCTCTTCCTTGGTGGTACTATTACCTCTCACTTAGATGCTCAATTCCTCCCCCCCCCCCCCCTTTGTAGTAAGTGAACCTTGACATAGTTATATTACGCACTCACCAAGCACACTTACCCTGCTATTTGAAGATACCAGTGTAACAGTCTCATGAGGTGACAGTTAGAGCCAAGGTAGATCTTTAAGTATATCGAAACCAGGCATTTATACCAGATGGGAATCCTACACCAAATGGTGTGAGGTCTAGTTGGGAATTCATATCAGGGATATCCCTTTGGTTGACAGATTTCTAGCACCATCAACAAAATGGAACTAGAAGGATGGCTAGATGACAGTCTGTGCCAGTAGAGTTTAGTTTGAATCTCTTATTTAAAATGGCTCTTCCTGAAGTCATAGTCCCAGGATGATTTTAAAAAAAGCTTAATTGTACCATCCCTGTGGAAGTTATTCATGACTTGTCCGAGTTGAAGTTCACATTAAAGAACTTTTGAGGTCTAAAATGGGCCTCCTAAGAAAAATGTAAAAACAAAATAAACTTTATAAGAAACAATACGATTCAAGATGATGATGTCAACCATGGGGATGATTCACAATTTTTGGGGTAAAAAAGTAAAAAGATAATAAAATAAAAAAATAATAGAACTAATTTTCCAACTTGTATTTTCAACTTATCTCCCTAAGGTTTTACTCAAATTTTGAGCGGGAGTACTCGCTAGATGAAAAATTTAATTCCTCATGCAAGGAGTACCCATGTTCCATACTTTCAATGCACCCTCATACACGAAAAATGAGAAACACATGAAAAACATCATTGCAATCACGTTTTCCATGTATTTCTCATTTTTCATGTAGGAGGGTCCATCGAATATATGAAACATGGGTACTCCTTGGATCAAGAATCAAATTCTGCATCCAACGGCTGTTCCCACTCGACATTTGAGTAAACCCATAGGGAGATAAGTTGAAAATACGAGTTGAAAAAATAGTCTTTTCCTTTTTCTCTCTAAAATTTGATGATGTAATCTAATCTTATTTTATTATTTCCACTGTTATTTTATAATTTCCTTAAGAGGCCCATTTATAGCCTCAGAATTTTCCTAATGATGGTGAAGGTGAATCACCTTTTCATGTACATCTGCTTCAAGTTATGACTCTTTTCCATCGTTAGAAAATAAAGTCTGGAGATGTCTGGGCTATATTACTCACTCTCACATTCGAAGGTCGTGTTAAACACTAGTGTCGTGCATTACTTGTTGCTTCAATCAATTGACTCGACTAGCTTGACAAGACGATGGTTAAAGTTTTCAATAAGTATAGCCACCAGGATGTCTATGAAAAAATCTGTCATTTAAGAATGAAGCTTGATGAATCATTTGAGGACTTTGCTAATCAATTCCTTCACATCTGTTGAGAAATTTCAGACAAAATTTTGAACTTGGATTTCTTGAGACAAGATTTTAGACACTTATTTCATGTCTCCCAATATGGTGAACCTCTTGATTTCCTTTCCTCCCTAGCTCTTGCAGATCATGAGGCACCTCAGACTGCATAGGAGGAGGCCACCACCCCATTTTTTCCTTGTCCCCCTACTTCCGGTCCTGATGTGGGTGCCCTTGGTGATCATGAAGCTGAGAAATCTGTGAATCAATTCCCCAACACATGTTCTCATCTATCTCCCACTTCAATGGAGGAAATTCCAAAATGGCTTAGGAAGCCTACATTGAAGACTCACTCCATTCCGCAAGAGGATGTCACCATTCACAACTCTAATTTCAACACTGATCCAGATTTCTGTTCTCCTCTATCTTCTCCACATCATGACTCCTTGTACCATGAATCACTTGGTCAATCTACTTCAACAACCAATTTTTCACATCCTCTAGATTCTCAAGCTACTGGCTCAAAATATGATTAGGTGCAAGGCAGTCACATTACATAGGTAGAAGAGTAGGAAGGTGAGGACAATATCAATTTTTCCTCTTTTTTTCATAATTGTGAGCATCAAAACAATGAATTTCCATTCTTGAACGATTCCCAATATGCTAATCTCGGTGGAAAATCCAGTCCAACCAATTATTTCAATCAACCCCCAGTCTTGGACAGTAATTTCTCCCATGCTTCCATATGCCGCGACGAACGCCCAAGAATATGATGTGATCTTCCAGTTTGACATGGAGATTCTAACTTAGATCTGGAATCTTCTTTGGTCAAAGAAGATGTTCCTATCAAAGTTTCCTCTTCACCTCACTTTCCCGTGTGTCCTACCATTCGCAGTGCATCTACATGTGCCAGAGATACTCCATGCTATTTTTCTTCTTCATCCAATGAGTTATCTCCCCGATTGACTCAAGGAAGTGAGGCTATCCATGATGAAGTTGAAAATAGTCAAATTGTAGAGACTTCTTCCCACCCCTCATCATCTCTCCTTTTGCATGACGATAACTCTTCAAATCAACTTTCTCATGAGATCTCACCAATTCATTTATATTTGAATGTAATCAAAATATCCTCTTCAATTGAGTAATCTAATTGTTCTTGAAGAGAATTTTTTTTTGGCAAAACCTGTAACACAGATGGCTACCATCTGGAGAGAAATTTTCAAATTCGCAACAACAACTGCCCTCAAACCATGCATGATCTAGTTCAAGCTTCAAAATGTGATTCTACAATTCTAGAAAGTTCTGGGACCTACCAGGGAGTTGAGGCACTTCAACTCCCGTTGATGGTTATGTCAGGATCTCATGACTCTGGTAAGCCCTCGATGTAAATCAGATCTAGTTTCTCTCACACAATATATCTATCTGCATGGTTGCACTCAATTTGAATTTCCGTGTTAAAAATGTCTGGTAGTCCGATAGTGATCTCCCAAATTTTCAAATTTTCACTTATTACCGATTTCAAGAATCTATTATGATGCATTTGTATTTATGCAAATCTCTCACATCAAACTTGGGTTGGGAATGTTCGTCTTTCATGATGCCATGTAATTATGAAGTTGATCATCTCAAAAAATATCTTTGCCCACAATCATACTTATTGAATTTCTCCCTCAATGGTCAGCTCCTCAGTCTTCTTACGAATCTTGTACTACAATTCTATCCTCTCATCACACCATAAATATCCCTATGTGATGATGAACCCACAAGTTGTCATACGAATCAAGTTCTTCCACCTCCACCATGCATCAACTGGTTTCATGCATTCGTGATGCTAACATCATTTTAAAACTCTTGTGATGACTATGATGCTTGTACAATTGGTCACCAATTGCAGGAGGGTGGTCTGTCATATCTCGCTCGCAAGGAACTTGGTTCGATTATTCAGAGAACTTGCAAGAATGTTCAAACTGATTTTTCTTTGTTCATTGCAAATTGGGAATCCAATGTTGAAATCAACTCATATCACCAATTCTCTATCTTGGGTGATTGTCATTCAACTTATCATTTTCCCATCATCACATCCAATGACAATTGATTCACACTCTCTGATCTTCATTGTTTAACATCTCTCACTTTAGATTTTTGTCAAGAAGACGAGGAACTTCAACCTTCTCTGATGGTTATGGTAGGTCCTCACTGTCTTGGCATGACTGCTAAGATTGATCAGATCTGTTTTTCCTTACGATATTCACATGGTGATCATTCTTCTCGAATCCAAAATTCATCTTTTCAAGGATCAGAAGACTTCCATGATGGCCATCATGAATTTTACGATCCAATTGGTGAATGGATGGAACAATATTACTTGGCAAGCTCTGTTGCAGGTGGCAAGTTTCAATTCTTCCTTGCGCTTGCTGAGAAGCTCGGTGCATATGAGGACACACTCGCAAGAGTTTTTCGAGGTTTGTTGAAAAATGATATTGATCGAAAAGGTAAGCATGTGGATTGGATAAAAGTAGTGGTTGTGACACATCTTGCTACCCCAGGCAAGAACTTCCTTCCCTTGTGCAAGTTTTTCAAGCTTTCATATCTTATGCTGCACATCACCTTTTATAGGTTTTAATCGTTCATATATTTGTGGATGCAGGTCAGGAACAATCATGGTGGTTTTAATGGAAATTTCGTTTCACCTGACCTTGACCTTATAGTTGCTAAGTTAGGAGTAGGATTATATGCATCTTAGTTTTCCCTTCCTTGCATTCATAGTGCATCTTGGTTTCCTTATTCTGTTTTTACATCCTGTTTGCTTTGGTCATTTTTTTCTCTTGCCTTTGGATTTTGTTTCCTAGTTTTGTGTCTTATTTTGTTTTGCTTTGTTTCTTCCTTTTTGAATTTTTCTTTTATTTCCATTATGCGAATACGTGTCATTCCTCACTGAGTCCTCACTTTTGAATGTGTATGTGGTTGAATTTCAAAGAGTCTTCTGACACTGCAGCCCTTGGCTAGTTCTGTGTTCGTCTTCTTTTTTGTTTGGTTGTAAATTTTAGCAAATGAAGTCTTGATAGAAAATACGATTCATCTGTAAGGAGAGTTTTTGTCCAACCATGAACTCGTGTCTAGTCTGGGAACCTCATGCCTGTACTTAGTTATCTACTTTGGTGTTTCAAGCTCATCCAACTAGTAGAAATGGAGAAGGGGAAAAGTCTAAAAGATCAAGCCTAAATCAGAGGTATTTATATTCTTCTCTGAAGGAACAACCTCTCCTACTCTCAATAAGTTAGGATCCCTCTTCCGCCCCAAAAATAAATAAGTGCTTGTGCATAGTTCTCTTTAAAAAAATAATTATAACAAAGGTGAAACAAGAGAAAGGCTTCTTGCGTATAAAGGTGAAGCAAGAAACTCCACCGAGGTACTGTCCAGGTTCGCTGGTAGTGGAGCAATGTTTTTGTTCCTAGATGACTCTGTCGGGGTATTGTCGAGGCCTACTGGTAGTAGAGCAACACCAGAGATGATAATCTATATTGTGAAAATCTTAAGCTCACAAGCTAAACTACCCTTCCAATTCGAAACACTATGATCTGGCTGAATCTTATGTTGTGTTCAACTAAGAAGGTACAAAGGGGACCATGTTTGTCCATGGGGTATGGGGGGAAGCCAAATTAATCTGCATGATGAATCAATACCCGCTGAAGGACCAAGGCCCTGCACTAAAATGAACCAAGATAGAGAAGATGGTATTTAACTAGTGTGTCGCCAAGTGTTGTAGCGACTGCAACACCCTCCAACATCTTGGCCTATACTTAAATTTTGGAGCCTGCTATGGATCCCATGATCAATTGCTCTTTATTCACTTATTTGGTAAGCTTATGATCTCAAGATTCCCTCCTCTATATTAAGAGTCATTTACGATTTTATATTTATATAGTATGTGTCATCTTTGGGCATGGGGATTATCACTTGTTATGCAAAGGGAAGTTTGTTTTGATTCAAGGTGAAATAATTGTGAGAATGGGTTGTCCTCACCACATAGACATGTTTCACACTGATTTCACACACTCTTACACAAGTATCACCTTTATCCTCCCAAATTCTATCATCAGAGCGACATTTGCCGTAAGCTTCCACAGAGGTTGTTGCATTAAGTGAAGTATGTGTTATATATTCTGGATGGTCTATGTTGTATCACTAAGTGTTCAAGTGTGTGATCGTAGTCAAGTTCTATCACTGTTCACATCAGTTCCACTGATCCCACACTTAGACAAACTCCAAAGTTTCCCTAGCAACCTAGCCTCATCCAATTTTCCTACACTGCACACTTTGCATATGTAACCGTCAAGCTTTTCCCTTCCCTACTAGAACTGTACAATGTGCAGAAAGCTTGGCCTCCCTTAGCATTCAAAAGTTTGCAGTGGTTTCCTCCAACGTCCTTCCCTTTGCTGGAACTCACCATCTCCATAAACTACACAATTTTCTCTTTCAAGGATTTCAAATACCCAGTTCACCTTGCATCCTGAAACTTCGCAGATGTGTCCTACTAGGTGTTATCAGGAAAACTAGTGTCCATTTAGAGCTACTAGTCCCACTAAGATGGTTAGCTATCTTAGAAACAAACAAACTAAAGTTACTTTTGTTTTCCTTTATGAGAAGTAGATGAGAGAGAAGCAGAGAGTACCAACCTTAGTTTTTCGCTTCGCTCCTTGCTTGTTTCCTCTCTTCTTTGACGAGTCTTTGCCGCTCCTTCCTCACTTGTCCCACTTCAAAGAACACCTGTAGAGTCAAAGTAGCATAATACCATCAAAGCATAGAGATCTACAATCATAAACAATACAGGATCAGATATATATTGACCATACAAATGCATATATCAATTCAACATTCAAAGACATACAAGAATATGGAGGAAAACTCAAATAGCTTTATTGATAGAAGTAGTAGAAGAGAGGATTACAAGCCATTGATCTAAACCAGTGCCATCCTCCTAGCATGAAAGCCCTTATTCACCTCATGAAAAGCTAGATCACCCAACACTATGATGTTCCACAAAGAAACCAACAACACTTCCTTACAAGATGCAAAATTCCAACCTCTGAATCTCTAGGATGAGGGATCCATATATAGATGTTTGCAAGTGGGTGAGCCAGCTTCTAGGTTTTTTATTAGTGTCATTTCTCTGATAGTTCTCAATTCCACTTAGAGATTTCATGATCTCTTACTCATCCCTTGGTGAATTTAGAGAGGCAAGTGTCACAGGAGAAGTTTCTGGAAGATTCCATGATCATCCACCTTGCAAACTGTCTTTGCCATTTGCCTACTCTCGCCCATCACAACCCATAGAAAGGCTTTTCAGTATGCATCGCACCCCCCATGTGCATTAGGTGGGATGCATCGCACTTTGACCATGGAGCAGGTGAGATGGTCCATTTTTGACCAGTTCTGAGCAGTTTTTCATGGAGAACTTCTAGGAGATGATGTAATCATCTAACCTCGTTCCTTTAGGGTATGAAACACCACTTTTAGGGACTTAGAAGCCCTTGGTTTATGGAAATATGTGATTGCGGTTGCAGTGCTCAAATATGTCTATAACAGTTGCCCCCTAAAACATGAGGTGGTAAATATTTTGATGTCGGGTGAAATGCTTTATCATGAGGATGAGGCGGCGGTCATGAAAGAATGAAGGGTGAATTCTCTGAGCGACTTCTCTTGAACATATCAGTGACACGGAAGTGAATTGGTAGCATTAACCCCAAAAGTGGATGGTACGATGGACCAATGGTGATATGATCGGTGAACGAAATAACCCAACCCGACTCAATCATGGTGATGGAGTGAAAGTGTCATGTTCAAGAGCAACTCGCTACCAATAAAGTTTCTTCAAGTTTTCTTCCCAATTTTTCCCCAATCATTACTAACTAGTAACTCTTTATTTTTGTCATGCTTGAGGAGGATAACATATGCTTGTTCTATAATTTTCCCTTCGGGCAAACCCGTCGCTATGTTTTAATGAGCCTAGCGACAGTGAAACTCGCTCTTGTTTGCACAGACAAGTTTGTCGCTATTGTTTTAAAGAGTTTAACGACAAGCATAACTGAGTCCTTTTCAATTTTAGAGAGTCTGAAAAGAGACGGAAAGGAAACTCTAGTAATCCTTTTTCGTAACATAATCCTTTAAGTCCGAAAAATTATAAAATAATATGAAAGGGATGACTTTTTGATAGTTTTAATGAGTCAAACAAGATAAGCTCTCAATCTTTTTGTGCAATGATCCCTCAGGTCCAAAAAGATTAAAATCTAGAGGAGGGATGGCACTTCCAATCACTTTAACAAGTTGGAGAGGCCAATTGTTCGGCAATATTTTCATATTTTACGAGTTAGATGAAAAGAGCTTAAAGAAGACTTGTTTTTTGAGGAACGAGTGATGATTTTGGATAGAAACTGGTTCCAGGTAAGGTTTGGAACTTTTTAATCATGGCAGCGCAAAGAAGGTGGCTAATAGAATCACTCATCGCTGCTGTTCCTCAAAAGGGTTAAACCATCAAATGGAAGTGTATCATCAGCTAAAAAAGAGTGGAGTTGATGGTGAGAACATGACCAAGGCTCAAAAGCTGATAATAATGTGATCACAATGGTTATTTATTGAAGGTGGGTTCATTTTTTAATGAGCTTAAACTCTGGTGGAACATATGCTCATTGCTAGGTTTATTTTTTAACGAGCTTGAACTTTACGTAAAATTGCTCATGATAATGGTCATTGATATTCGATTCACCATTAACACTATGTTCTTTTGACGGTCGTACTACCTGTTCAATTGCTCCATCAAATTGATTAGAAATGAGAATACATGCTTGAAAAATGAGTTAAAAACTAATACCCTACTTGAATTACGTGAAAAGTAACTTAAAAGTAGTTTTCACCCCTCATTTTGCCATTTCATTTGAATTTGGGATTGTTGGAGCTTTGGAGGTGTTTTCCCCCTTGATTTTTATCAACTGATTCTGAGAGATTTTGTGGACGACTTTTGGTGCCGTCTAGGAGCTAAACCTAAGCTCTTCAATTGCATTCTTTCCTTTATGAATTCTGAGCATGTTTTCCTGCTTTTCTGAGCCTCTATGGTTTGAACAATTCGTTCTGCCCCCATTGAACCTAGTATACATCGAAAGGTGTGATGCATACTAGGCTAGACACTAGCCAGTCAGTATGCATCTCACCCAGTAGACAGCTAGGGTGCGATGGGTGCAAGGAGGAAAACTTTTACACTGATTTTTCATGGAAATTTTACCTTTTTTTGCCAAATCAGGATCCTAATTCTTCTCTTGTTTGTTTTTCAGAGATTCATCAAAGCAAAATGGTTGTTACATGGTGTGGACGTGAGCATGAAGAAGAGGACATGGTTTCCTTACATGATTTGGATACGATAACTGCATTGCGGAACTGTGGCTTGCTCAAGTTCTTTCGCATATCTAGCATGAGGCAACAAATCAACTTGTTGCAATATTTCCTCTATGCATGGGATCCTACCAACCAAGTGTTCCAGATTAGAGGCAAATCCATCCCTTTGACTATTGAGGACATCTACTTCTTGACCATTTTATCGAGGCATGGTGCCCCTCTTTCACTATCAGGTTCCGCCCGTGGGGGCGAATCCGTGAGGGATTATATTCGCCGATACTATAGAGAAGGATCTCAACCAAGCAGGGATGGCAAGATTGGTATCCGAGATGTCATCGACTGGTCCTTGAGGACTGTTTTATTCACCTTTCCTAGATTGGCTGGTAGCATGGCACTTTACTTGGCCAACAGGTCCTATATGTAGTATGCCTTGGAATGCCTCGAACCAAAGGTATTCAACTAGTGTGATTTAGTACTTCCGGTGATAAAAGAACAAATTTCCAAGGTGAAAAATGGAAGATCCAAGAACTTTGGCTATGGTTCTATTATGACCGCTTTCACCTTGGAGAAGATCCCATTGATGCAGCCACAATACATTTCACTTGGTCTGCCACCACCGACTGAGCCACGGATGTAGAGATGGGTTGACCTTATGACTATACATGCTGGTCAATCGCAGGTTTCCTTCTCTTATGCCTTCTTCGAATGGTTCAACCATCAACAAATGGTTTATGCTGAGTGTCCGTATGCTGGGATGGATTTCTGGGGCGCGCCACATTTGGTGCTGCCGGCTGGCGAGCAGTGGGGTGTCATAGGTAAAAATCTCTGAGCATATCTCTGTTTATTTCTTTTATAATGTTCTTGTGCTTTTTAAATGTTTATCAAGACTAATCAAAACTCATGTGCTCATGCAGATATCGGGCCAGTGCGACCAACAGTGCGCCTAAGAGCAGCAGTTGTTGTTCTAGCAGGAGAGGCTATAGGGAGGGTTGTCCTTCTCGATCAGGATGTAGCCGAGACTCTTGCAGTGTTGTAGGATCAGATCAAGGGTCTCACCCTTGGTATTCAGGATGTGAGGACCAACGAGCTGCCTCGGAGATTATAGCACCACACCACTGGCGTGCCGAACCGATGGACTAGGCTCTTACGCATGATTGCATTGGTGGTGACTTGTTATCACCAACACCATTAGACTAGGGTGCCCCCTTGCATTCTGATTTTTTGGGTCATATGACCGATTTTGTCCTGGACACAGAACACTTTGTACAAACTATAAACAGTTATAAATATTTTTGATTTTCGGAGCTTTATTTTGGTTAAGTTATATGATCCTGATGCAAATATTGATGAAATTATTTTCTTTTACAAATGTTGCAAATTTCTATCCAACACATAATTTGCTAATGAATTAGTTAATGTGTTTAGGTTTCTGGAAATGCATTGATATTGAATAGAATCAAACTACCTTTCAAAAATCTTGACCCTTCAAAACATACGATAGATAGCTGGATTTCGAATGGAATAAATGTCGGTAAGCTGTAGAATGATGAGTTGTGAGTCTTTCCTGACGAAAAGTCAACGTATGGCATGAGCGATGGCATCAGAGAGGAGCTCTATCAACGCATTGTATTCAGCAATGTTGTTCATCGTTTGACCAGTACATACCCCTCTGAAACTCATTGACTTGCCGCTTGGACCAAAGATGACCCAAGCTGCAGAAGATAGGTTCCACGTACTACGACTTGCTCCGTTAGCGTATCCAACAAATGATTCCAATAGGTTCGACATCTGCAACAAAATGCGAAAGTGGATTTCCTAACCAAAACGATCACTCTTAACGAAAACAAAAATGTAACAAAAGCATATGAAGAGGTTACTACGCTGAGGCATGCACATTAACACTTAAGGTACAACCCGTTTCGGGGTTGCGATAGTGGAATCCCATTGTAATCTACTAGCTCATAGGCTCCTTTTGCTAATACACGCTTAACAATATAGGGACCCATCCACAAAGACTGGAACTTACCTCCTCCCAATTTATCAGATTCCTAGTCGTAAAGTAAGACTAGGTCACCTTCTGAGAAGACACAGGGTTTGACATTCTTGTTAAACTGCGCCTTGACTCATTTCTTATGTGCTTCGTTAGCTAAGGCGACATCATGATGGGTTTCATCCAGTTGGGTTAATTCCAAGAAACGAGCCTCCTCCTCTGAAGTTCCTAGGAGAAGGTCGACTGCGAGCTTGAGGGACGAAATTTTGCATTAAGCTGGTAAGATCACTTCCAGGCCATACAACAACTGAAAGGGTGTAAAGCCAGTTGCATTTCTCACTGATGTTTGGTATACCCACAAGGTTGAGTACAGGATTAGGTGCCAACTCCATTTATGGACTCCAATAATCCTTTGCAGCATGCGCTTCAGGGTTTTGTTGGTCACCTCAACTTGCCTGCTAGCTTGTGGATAATACGGAGTAGAGCTATTGTGGGACAGTCCTAATTTGGTAGCCAATTCAACCATCATGTGATTGTGGAAATGCGATCCATGATCTGTGACTATAGCTTGTGGAACACCGAATTTGGAGACTACATGATTGAAAAAGAAAAGAGCAGCCGTTTCGCCGTTGTTGTTTAATGTAGGCATTGCCTTGGCCCATTTCGTAAAATAGTCAACTATGACTATCATATACCCATGCCCCCCAGTCGAGGTGGGGTTACATGTCATGAAATCTATGCCTGATTTGGGGAATGGACCAACAACAACTACTGGCTGCAGAGGTGCAGGTGGTATTCTGGTTTTGTGATCGAAGATTTGATAAGCATGGAAACTTCTGACTGCAGTTATACAATCCTTGAACATTGTTGGCCAGAAGTATCCTGCTCGTAAAATCGTTTGTGCCATAGCATAACCAGATTGATGCCCCCCACATGCGCCTAAATGAAAATCATTTAGGACTTTTTCGGCCTCCTCATGGGTGAGGCACCTTCGCAGAATTGTATGGATAACATGACGGTAAAGTGTATCACCGAAGATCATGTAGTCTTTTGCTTGGTATCGAGTACGTCATTGTTCTAAGTGAGAAGTATTACACCTATATGTTTAGGTTTGGAGATGGATGATTATATCTCCATACCACGGATCACTTGAAGATATCAAAAACAAACATTCATCCACGATTGTTTCTTTGGATGTTGAATTGTTGGACGATGATGGGAAGTCACATCGTAACTTTACAAAAACCAAAGCTTTCTTTGATTTGGATTTTATGAATTCCAGATCAAACTCTTGCAAAATTGCTATCCATTTCGAATATTTTCCCCCAAGGAATTGTTGCGACAAGATGTAAGTCATGGGGTTGCAATCTGACAAAATGGTAGTTTTTTGAAAGAGGACATAGTGTCGAAATCTCTCTATTGCTTGAACAACTACGAGAGCCAGCTTTTCAACATAGGAGTACTTGATTTCGTATCATTTAAGTTTCAACTTAAATAAAAGACAGGATGTTCGATTCCATTGTCTTCTTGAACTAAAACCATTGCGATGGCCATATCTGCCGCAACGAGATACAGGTTAAAGTCTTTTTTATAGTCAGGAGCGTACATTAATGATGCTTTTATTAGGGATTCCTTTAGAGCATCAAAGGAATCTTGCGCAACCTGATCCTAGATGAAGGGTACTTCTTTTTTCAATAGACGCATATAACCTTTAGCAAGTTCAGCATAATTTGGAATGAACCTCCTCAGAAAGTTTGCTTTCCCTTGGAGTTTCTAAATCTGAAGAAAATTTGAAGGTGGAGGCAGATCGATGATTGCCTAAACCTTACACGGGTTGAGGTGAATCCCATCCTTTGAAACTACAAAGCCAAGTAATTGACCAGAACCAACACAAAACACACACTTGTGCGGATTGAGTCGTATCTTGTAGTGTCGACAACGTAGAAATATTGCTCTCAAACACTTTGGATGATCGGTCCGCTTTTGCAAATGAGCCGGAAGATCGTCGAGGTATGGTTGAACGATGTTCTTGATGTCATGGAAGGCATAATTCATTGCCGTCTGAAAGGTTGCCCCTGTGTTTTTTAAACCAAAAGGTAGCTTGCGGTACGCGAATGTGCCCCACAGAGAAAGAAATGCAGTATTTGACTGGTCCTATGGGTGGATATTTATTTGATTATACCTGGAAAATCCATCCATAAAAAAAAAGATTTCACATCTGATGCATTCATCAATTATCTTGTCGAGGAAGGGTGTAGGGTAGTTGTCCTTTGGACAAGCTTGATTTACATCCCTATAATCGATACACACTCTAATCGTTCCTTGCTTTTTCATCACAAGAACAATGTTTGATACCCAATCAATTAGAGCAACCGGGTAAATGAAACCAACATGTAAAAGTTTTTCAACTTCTGCCTTAATGGTAGTGGATTTCTTCGGGTGCACCTGCCAAAGCCATTGTCGCACCGGTTTGACATCTGGATACATCTTAATTTTGTGTTCAACTATGCTCGAGCCAATGCCTGGAATTTCTTCATATGACAATGCAAAGACATCTCTGAACTCGTGAAAGAGAGCATAATATACTTGCAGTTCTGTTGAAGAACAAGATTTGCCGACATGAATATTCTCTACAACATCTGGTTTGATCGAGATATTTATGGCGATAGTTTCTTCAATATTGGATAGATTTCACTCAAAATCCACCGTATTTATAGTATTTGATAGAAAGTCAAAAAATTGAAGGATGATTAAGGTCACTCAAACAATCTTCGTTGTAATCTGGAAGATGGGAATGATGGTGGTAGTCTTCCCATTGTGCCTCTCCTATCATCATTGAGTGAACAATTTCTTCATCTGTAGAGTGTACATGCGACCAAGGATCTGAAGAGGTACCATATTCCTTAGACCTATCCACTTAAACGCTCGATGAGCGTTGATTTGGGTTTGCCTCCCATGCCGAGAACATTGATTGCTACAATATTTCTTTTGGGCTTGGAGGTAATACCTGGTGATGATCCATGCTAACATCATGTTCAGACATCTTCTGAATAGAAGATACCATATTGTAAGTTCCCACCGTGGCCACTTCCACCAGATTTTTTGGAGGTGGTAGGGCAAAAGTACCCATCAATGTGGGGTCTTTTAGTAGGCCTACTCCGATATTTTGAAGCAACTACAGGCTTTTGTGGATCATCGGGATGCTTCCCGTAACTTGTGAACTATTGGGGAGAAAGGTTTGTTGGTCAATGATTGTAATTGTTCCTTGAAAAGGAAATGCAATCTTTCTAAAGTATGTGGACACAACAGTAGCCGTAGCATAAATCCAGGGCCTTCCCAATAGGATGTTGTAATTGAGGTTTCCATCGATAACTTCAACATCAATTTCTACTGTTTTTCCCCCTAGTTCAACTTGCAAGTTAATTTAAATCCCGTATGGGGTGTATGTCCATCCATCGAATGCTTTTAACGTCGTTGATGATCACGACAAGGGTGGTGATCCTAAAGTTTTCTACCAACTCATTAACATAATGCAGGTAGATGCCCCCTCATCAATAATTGTTGGATGAATAGTTTTGCTGAGGGCTTTCACTTGAATGAGGAAAGCAAGTTGAGATGGTAATTGAGGTTCATATCCTTTATGATTAAAGGCCACGAGATTGGAATCCGCTAGGTCAATCCCACCTATTGCTGATAATAGAGCTTGCTTTTGGGAGGGGCAATTTCGTAGTACCTCAAGTGTCGACAAAGCGGACGGCGATTGGGCCAGGTCCTCTACTATGTTATAATTCTATGCTACTCTGGCACGAGGATTAAAAGTTGATTTGTGTACTACTCCCTTTGGTATCTTTATCATTAACTCAGGAATGATGGGTGGCACAACTTCGTTTGAACTTGTTGTCGAACTACTAGGTTGATCAGTAGCCTTATTGTTCGACAGCTATGGATTCCTGTAATATTTATTCCTTGTCGATATCAAAGCATCATTTTGCAGTTTCAAAATGGAAAACATAAGCACTTGGAATGGGGAAGCATTGTTGCTAGCAACCAGATTGGTTTCTGGGTTCGGAAACGGATCAGTCAATACCACTGAGGTTTTTGAGTTTCTGAAGAACATCTTAATCTCAACTTTATGTGGACAATCTTTTGTTCAATGATCCTCATTGCATATAAAGCATGGATGACTGGGTTTCCTTTCTCCATAAGGGTTTGCAGAAGATTTTTCAGGAGACGAATCATCCTTTTTCTTCTTTTTGCTTTTCGTTTTCTTCTTGCCCCCTGGTTTCTTTGGTTCTTTGCCCTTGTCGGTCGACATGACATTAACCTCCAAGGCAAGAAGTTCTTCATTTTCATTTTGACCAGAAACCGTGCGGGCTTTCTTAGATGTAGCCTTTGTAGTTTTCATGCTTGTTGTACCTATCACACCTGTTTAGAGCTACTAGTCCCACTAAGATGGGTAGCTATCTTAGAAACAAACAAACTAAAGTTACTTTTGTTTTCCTTTATGAGAAGTAGATAAGACAGAAGCAGAGAGTACCAACCTCAGTCTTTCTCTTGGCTCCTTACTTGTTTCCTCTCCCCTTTGATAGATCTTTTCCACTCCTTCCTCGCTTGTCCCGCTTCAAAGAACACCTGTAGAGTCAAAGCAGCATAATACCATCAAAGCATAGAGATCTACAATCATAAAAAATATAGGATCAGATATATATTGCCCATACAAATGTATATATCAAATCAACATTCAAAGACATACAAGAATATGGAGGAAAATGCAAATAGCTTTATTGATAGAAGTAGTAGAAGAGAGGATTACAACCCATTGATCTAACCCAGCGCCATCCTCCCAGCATGAAAGCCCTTCTTCACCTCATGAAAAGCTAGATCACCCAACACTATGATGTTCCACAAAGAAACCAACAACGCTTCCTTACAAGATGCAAAATTCCAGTCTTTGGATCTCTAGGATGAGGGATCCATATATAGATGTTTGCAGGTGGGTGAGTCAGCTTCTGGGTTTTTGATTAGTGTCATTTCTCTGATAGTTCTCAATTTCACTTGGAGATTTCATGATATCTTACTCATCCCTGGGCGAATTCAGAGAGGAAAGTGTCACATGAGAAGTTTATGGAAGATTCCATGATCATCCACCTTGCAAACTGTCTCTGCCATTTGTCTACTCTCGCCCATCACACCACATAGAAGGGATTTTCAGTATGCATCGCACCCCCCGTGTGCATTAGGTGGTATGCATCGCACTTTGACCATGGAGTAGGTGAGATGGTCCAGTTTTGACTAGTTCTGAGAAGTGTTTCGTGGAGAACTTCTGGGAGATGATGTAATCAGCTAACCTTGTTCCTTTAGGGTATGAAACAACACTTTTAGGTAATTAGAAGCGCTTGGTTTATGGACATATGTGATTGGGGTTGCAGTGCCCAAATGTGTCTATAACACTAGGGCCTCATCCCACAACAGCCACTGCACATTGAAACAATGCAATTGTGTCTCTCAGGGTCCTTGAATAGGGATGAATTTCTAGATGACTCTCAAGGAGCTGAGGAGACAGATAAATAGACCAAGGCACCAAAGGCATGATAGAAGATCGAGACTGCATAAGACTCCATCTGATGTATAACCCTTTGGAGGGTAGGTATGGATGAAAAAGCACATATTTTGAAATAGACCTCTTAGTGTAGCTTGAAGGAATTCTTATCATTGTCATATCATTCTGTCCTCAATGACATGCATGGTTGCAAGAAATGAAAGTCATTCCATGTGTTTCCTCTACATGTCTTGCTCCCTTTTGGTTTTTGGATCAATTTTCATCTTTTGACATGTTTGGTTGTTATGCCATGTTTGTGAACCGTTCTTGTGACCTTGAAGGCTAGTCTTTGTGTATAAAAGTTTTCCTATGCATGTAAACATCTATCACACTCATACACAAAGTTGTAAGCACTGTCACACAAGTGTCATCACGATCGTCCAAAGGTCTGTCCCAAGTGTCACACTTGTCGCTTTTAACTCTAAATTGTCTCACAAAGGAAAATGTTTTGTCTTGTTCTCCTGTTGGTCTATGTTTTCATGTTATTGAAGTATGCTAAGTGTGTAATCACAATGTCGAGTCCTCACAAGTTCACTTGCCTCGCACACTTAGTCTTTTTCCTGAAAATCATTATGAATGAACAACTCCACTTCACTGGACCCCGAATGAGATGAATTGCATGTTTTGGCCCTCAATGATGTCGCATTGCTATCTAGAACTATGTAGTGCTTAAGGCTTCCCCCCAGGACAGTTGCACTACAGTATCCCAAAGGTGACTAGTCTGCCTTCCTTCCCAGAATTGTGCAAAAAATGAATCAAAGCCCAACTTGAACTGCACACTTTGCAAGATAGTTCATCAAACCTTGTTCATGCATATTGGAACCCCACAATGCATAAAGACCTGGACCTTATTTTCCTCACAGAACTGTGAAGAGCTGTCCTCCCAATGTCTTCCCTCAGTTGGGACTCATTGCTCCCAGAAACTACGAAGAACTGTCCTCTCTCATCCCTCTGCTACCCTATCTTGTCTTCCCTCAGAAAAATTCACAGAGGTGGCCCAGGTGTTATCTAGAAATCTAGTGTCCACTCGGAGCTGCTAGTCCCACTAAGACTGGTAGCTATCTTAGAAACAAACAAACAAACTACTTTCGCTTTCCTTTATGAGAAGTAGATAAGAGGGGAACAAAGGACACCGACCTCAGTCTTGTGCTTAGTTCCTTGCTTAGTTCCTCTCCCTTTTGACAGATCTTTGCCGCTCCTCTTTCATCTACCCAACTTCAAAGAGCACCTGTGGAATCAAAGCAGCATAATACTATCGAAGAATAGAGATCTACAATCATAAGCAATACAGGACCAGATATGTATTGGCCACACAAACGCATATATCATCAAACATACAAGAATTTGGAGGAAAACGTGAATATATTTATTAATATCAAGAATATCAAAGAGGATTACAACCAATTGTTCTGACCCAACATCATCCTCTCAGCATGAAAGCCCTTCTTCACCTCATGAAAAGCTTAGATCACCCAACACTATGATGTTGCACCAGGAGACCAACAACACTTCCTCACAAGATACAAGATTCCAGCCTCTAGATCTCTGTGATGAGGGATCCATATATAGATGATTGTAGGGGGTGAGTCAGCTTCTAGGATTTTGATTAATGTCCTCTCTCTGATAGTTCTTGATTCCACTTGGAGATCGATGATCTCTTACTCATCCCTAGGCGAATTCAGAGAGGCAAGTGTCACAGGAGAAGTTTCTGGAAGATTCCATGATGATCCACCTTGCAAACTATCTCTGCCATTTTTCTACTCTCGCCCAACACACCCTACAGAAGGGCTTTTTAGTATGCATCACACCCTTTATACTGAGCAGGTGAGATGCATCGCACCCTCTGCACTGGGTATTTTGTATGGTCCAGTTTTGACAAGTTCTGAACAGTTTTCTGTGGAGAACTTCTAGGAGATGATGTAATCAGCTGACCTTGTTCCTTTAGGGTGTGAAGCAACACTTTTAGGGACTTAGGAGCCCTTGGTTTATGGACATGTATGATTGGGGTTGCAGTGCCCAAAAATGTCTATAACAGTTGCCCCCTACAGCATGAGGTCGTTAATCTTTTGATGTCAGGTGAAATGCTTTATCATGAGGATCTGAAGTTTTTTCGAGCTGGAAGGCAACCTGTAATAAGATACAATACAATACATTATCTTCATAATATTTTTCATGATCTACCTTAGGTGGGCATTCCCATGCTCAGCTTTATAAATTTATTTTCATGTACATAAGACAGACAATCGTCTGTGTAGCAAACTGATGATTCGGTCAGAGTTATCATCCTCTGATTCGGGTGATCATCTGTTTGGCAATGATGTACATTTGATGTCTTTATATTCTTGAATATATCACAGCCCGGATGGATGAAACTAGATTCGGGGTCTTCAAACTCGTTCAATCTTCACTCGGAGTACAAGTTGATCCATGTGAAGGACGTTCTGGAGTCGAACATGGAAAGACATCACCTGATTACCAGCCAATGATGTAAGATGTTAATAGGCACGAGAGGAATCACCGATAATGATGATGAACCTCATGGTACTACAGTACAATTTGCATGGTGTGAAAAAGGGACTTGGCATCGAACACCATGAAAAATCTTTCGGTCGAAGGCCACTGATGTAAACCTGTCGCCGAAAGTGAGAAACTTGCCATTGAGGCATGCAAGCTTCAAAGTACTGAAAGGGTTGTTCCTAGGTTGACTTCTTGGATAATGACCTGATGTTGACAAGAAGCGACCCGTCGTAGGAGGGCCTTAATGAATCCCACATCTATGACACGGAACGGCACGGAACATACCGACGACATTGAAATGGATAGGTAGTGTTAACCCCAAAGATGGATGGCGTGATGGACTAATGGTGATATGACTGGTGAATGGAATAACCCAACCCGACTCAGACATGGAGTGAAAGTGTCATGTTCAAGAGCGACTTGATACCAATAAAGTTTCTTCAAGTTTTCTTCCCAATTTTCCCCAGTCATTGCTGACCAATACCTCTTTATTTTTATCAAGCTTGTGGAGGATAACATATTCTTGTTCTATAATTCGCCCTTTAGGCGAACCTGTCGCTATGTTTTAACGAGCCTAGCGATAGTGAAACTCGTTCTCGTCCATTTGGACAAGTTTGTCGCTATTAATTTTAACGAGTTTAATGACAATTATAACTCGGTCCTTTTTCAATTTTAGAGAGTCGAAAAAGGGATGGAAAGGAAACTCCAATAACCCTTTTTCGTTATATAATCCCTTAAGCCCGAAAAAGTATAAAACAATATGAAAGGGATGAAATTTTGATAGTTTTAACGAGCTGAATAAGACAAGCGCTCGATATTTTTGTGTAATAATCCCTCAGGTCCAAAAAGATTAAAATCTAGAGGAGGGATAGCACTTTTGGTAGATTTAACAAGCTAGAGAGCCCAATCACTCGGCAATCTTTCATATTTTACGAGTGATAATTTCAGGTAGCAGCTGATTCTAAGTAAGGTTTGGAATTTTCCAATCACGGCAGTGTCACAAGGATGGCTAACAAGATCACTCATCGCAGATGTTCCTCAAAAAGGGTAAACAATCAAATGGAGGCATATGATCGACCAAATAGAGTGGAGGTGATGATACGAACATGACCAAGGCTCAAAAGCTGATGATAATTCATTCCCAATGGTTATTTATCGGAGATTGGTTCATTTTTTAATGAGCTTAAACTCTGGGGGAAACATTTGCTCATTGCTTAGGTTTAATTTTTAACGAGCTTGAACTTCACATAAAACCTGCTTGTGCCAGTCATATAATAGGGACGTCTCATCGATAGATTCCATTTTTTATGGAGCTTGCACCTTTCGAAGCTTTGCCCCATATCCTTTCTCATGCAAGCTAGGAATGACCAACTACTATCCTAGGGGTTAGTTAAGTACTAAGGTTAGGTAGGAAAACACTTCCTTTACTCTTCCGGTGCCATCTGGCCTCCAGCGAAGACGAACGGTCGACCTGACCACTCACCTGACTCAAGCAGTTGAATTCAGCGAAACTACAATTAGCGTTACGTTGGTCACTTTTCAATTGCTCGCAAAATGTTTGCATGCCCCCAAACATAGCGAAGTAGAGTTTCTAGATTACCCTTCATTTTTCAGACAAAACATTTGTTCTATCGGGAAAGGTCTACCTTCTAATGGAGGTATCTTATTCTGGTCTAATTCCCTCTTCCTATACGGACGGGTATCAGACTAGTCAGATATCCTTCGCAGAAACCTACTCTATGCCTAGAGTTTTCCTGCTGGAGTAGGCCAGGGTGCATGCCTCCTGGGTTTCAGTCATGTCCTCCCGAATTTCTCTCGTTCTTCAGGTGGACAGACTGGAGATTAATGAGACATTTCTTGCGTGAAAAGACCATTTAGGGATGGCATTTGACTATTAGCTATGTGTGAGCTGGGGAACGAAAGCTGGTCTATGAGCTGAACCACTCGGCCTTCGTGCAGAAAACACATTACTCTAAAGAGTGAGGAGACAATGGCTCCCATGCTATAAATATATTTGCGCCCAAGGAGTAGATTATAGTCTAGAGGTCCTTGGACTACCATTACATTCATATAAATGGTTTTCCTTCTCAAAGTAATAGGAACATTTGGAAGGATCCCTAACAGTAGACTGGTTCCTTTGCTGAAGCCTATCAGATTTCTCATCTCAGGCAGAAGTGATAGCGAACCAAGCTCTTTCCAAGCAGTCGAGGAAAGGATACTCATAGAAGCCCCTTCATCTATGATAGTGCTGGCCATGACTATTCTGTATGCTTGTACAATGATTCAGAAAGGAACACTAGACGGTAGATGGGGTTTGCCTAGTAGATTCTAATCGAAGGAAATGACTAGGTTGCTTGGAGGTGGGACCGAATAGATGGCCGGATATGACTCTGACGAACTTCCTTGCTGCGGTAAAGGAATGGGTAGATTGCCCCCATGTTCATTGGTTTATGACAAGAATTTGAACGGTGTCGTTCTGATTCTCTTCAGTGACTGTATCATCTGAAGATGGACCTTCTGAAGGCAAGACCAGGTCAACTGCCGCCTCGACCTTTTGACTTTCGTCTAGTGTGGATTCAGAGGGTTTATCTTTAATGATAGACACTTCGACCGACCACAATGGCATGTCAATCGGATTTTCAACCAGTGACGGATTTGGCAAGAGTTTCTTATATCCAAGAGGAAGCCGTAGCGGTGAAGCCGGACGGTTATCCAAAACTCTTTTAGCTTCGTCTAGGAAGGGACAATGGTGGACGATGTGATTGCCTTCACACAGTTCACAAGGAAATTTACATTTCCTTTTCTGTCCAGATACTTCGCTTTCACTAGTTGATGATGTACTTTCAACACAATCAGAGGTTGATGGCACCAGATTGTGCAAACAAGGAGACCAGTCCCTTAAGATCCAAGGGATGCAAGGACAATCTCGATGATAGTGGTCTCCTTTGCAAATGACACATGGATATTTAGGCTTGGATGGTATAGTGTGTGGATTTTCACTAGACGATGCACAGTTGCCCCTTTTTGCCTTTGGCTCCTTCTTCTTCTTTTCCTTCTTCTCCTTCCCCTTCTTCTCCTTCTTAGTTACTTGATTTTCAGCTTTACCAGCTTCATCAAGCGAAGAGGAAGGAGGAGAGGAAGAAATGGATGAAGTAGAAGGTTGGGGGTAACTCTAGTATCATCTAGTTACTGACTTGATTGTTCAAGAATCACGGTGTTCTGAACGACAGAGGTAGAGAAGAGACATATGGGCAAGCCAATCGTCAATCCTGGAAGTGACAATGTGGCCATATGGGGTGCACACCCATCTCCCCAAGAGGAGAGAGGACTAGGATTTCCTCCAAGGGGAAATCCTTGGTTGGTGGACTCCATTTTTCTCAACCTAAAACCAACGAGGGAACAATGATGTTATTCCTATTAAAATAAAATTTAGATGCTTTGACACAACTTGTTTTTTCAATTTTTAAGATTTGATAAAAAACAAAAGATGGCTCTAGTCGCCTTTGATTTTTAATGAGCCTGAAGTGACAAGTGCTCAGATGGACCTTTTCCCT